>CM038677.1:312061079-312354648 GCA_021605205.1 Aegilops longissima
TGTCGGCGCAGATAAGAGCATCCTTCTTGTCGCCAGGACAGAGATGACACTTATCGGGCCTGGCATCTTGAGTATGTTGTATGCATAGTGAGAGGCCGCCATGAATTTGGCGAGTCTGGGCGGCCAAGTATCCCATTGTAAGGCAATGGAAAGTCAACAACGTCGAAAGTGACCCTCTCGATCCTGAAGTTCAACTCGCTGCCAAATGTCACCGCAGCGTGATCTTTCCTTCGACTTGCTCCTTCCCGGATTGATTCCTTGGAATGTGCGGTCTCTTCGAGCTCGCCGTCGAGGATCCAAGCTTCGGAGCACCGCGGAGGAGATCAGGTTCAAGCCGGCCCCGCCATCAACTAGCATCTTAGTGACCTTGAGGTTGCGGATAGTTGGTGAAACCAACATCGGCAAGCACCCGACCGCAGTTATGCGATCCGGGTGGTCCTCAATATCAAAGATGATAGGCGTCTGGACCATTTCGTAGGCTTGCGTGACTCGACGGATGGTTCTCTGCATTGACTTCCGCATCCACCGCTTGAGTTGGCGGTGTGAAGTATGCGAGAAGCGCCACCGTCAACGCACAAGACCTCCGTGGCTTTCTGGAACTCCTGCTCATCGGGCCTCGTCATCATCCATATCTTCATCGTCATCGTCATCTTCATCCTTGTCGCGCCGCTGGGAGGTCTGTCTCCTTGCCGCTGCTTGGCCTTGCCAAGGCGTCCTCCCGGCCGGGCGTTTCTTGCTGGCTCCTCCAAAGACCTTCCTGGCCTTCTCCTTGTCGCGTCGTCGTACTCAGCCTTACGCTGCTCGACAAGCTGCTCGACCTTCTTGCAGCTCACGGAGATCATGGCCCTTGGTGCGGTGGATCTTGCAAGATCTGCTTGTTGGAACTGTCCTGCTTGTCGGCGGCGATCGCCACGGTCCCCACAGTAATTGGTGCCAGCGGCAACCTCCTTGCCGGAGCTACCAACTTTGGCTTTCTTTTTCCTGTTATTCCGCCGCCGGCTCTTCTTTGCCGGGGCAGTTTCCTCACTATCAGATCCTCCTGCTCCTGTGTTCTCTCCGGGGAGTCTCCTCCCTTCTTCAGCACATGCACACTTGTCGGCTAGGGCATAGAGCTCACTAACGTCTCTGATCTTACACATCGCCATCTCCTCCCGCATCCTGTGGTTGCGCATGTTCTGATGGAACGCGCTGATTACCGCGGCAGGGTGGACATCTGGGATGTTGTGCTGTACACGGCTGAATCTCTGAATGTACTTGCGCAGGGGCTCTCCTTCCTTCTGGGCGAGCAGATGAAGATCGCTCTCTTGGCCATGAGGCTTGTGGCCGCCTGTAAAGGCACCGGCTAAACCGATGGCATGAGATCTGTCCAAGAGGATATGGAGTTGTTCGCAAGTGCATGAGCCAGATCTCGACATTGGGCTTGAGTACCAATGAGAAGTAGTTGGCGGGATCTTGTCGCCTCGCCCCGGCTGCTTGCACCGCAATGGTGTAGATGCCGAGGAACTCCGACGGATGCGCCTTGCCGGTCGTATTTCTCGTGCACGCCTGGCTTGAAATTCTTCTTGCTGGGCCACTGGACTTGCCGCAGCTCACGAGTGAACGCAGGGCAACCTACCGCGTACGGCAAGTTGCCTGGTTCCCCTGGCGCATGCATGTTGACAGAGGGCCAGCAGCGCTGGTCGGATTGACTTCGCTTCTTTCTTGGCGCCGCTGCGAAGTTCGAGCGTCTTCTTGTCGTCGTTCATGAAGAACTTGGCGCTGATCGCGACGAGCTCGTGGATCCGATGACGCGGTGGAGTCGCTATCGAGGTGGACCCGGCGAGTTGGCGATCTTGGCCTTCGGGGTGGAGAGTGCATGGTGGTTGCACCCCCACAGGTTTAAATCGCCATCGGCTCGTGTTTTTTCGCCCCCAGCGGCAGCGATGCACTTGGTTGCCGCGAGTGTAAATGCGCTGGCAAAGCCGATGAGACTCTGAATGGTGGCCCTCCATTCGTCGACCTTGTCGGCCGTTGGAGGGTAATCCAGGAGCAGTTGAGCTCTCGCCAAGGCTTCTGCTGGAGTGGTGGGTGGCAGTGGCGAACGGTGCGAGGAGCGGGATATGCTCGGACTCCTAACTATGTTAGAAGGAGCAGTATCCCATCCAGGCGACCGTGCCTCGCTCGCGCCAGCACGTTGGCGTGCATGTTGGTCTTGAGCATCCCGAGATCCACCAGCTCGATCTTGGCCCAACGAACGTATGGTACTGCGAGTACCATGACGCTGTCGGTCCGGCGCCTCCTGAGATGGGCGCGGTGCATGTACGGACGCCGAGGTCTGCGCAGGCTTGTCCTTGGACTTGGCGGCACCATGGGCTCCCTCGTCGAAGCCCGTTCTTCCGTCGGCGTCTACCCCACCACTCGTTTGCTCCGGTGGTGGTGGGATCGACGTGGACGGCTCCGCTGCCGCCGAAGCCTTCTTCTTCGGTGGCATGTTGATGAAGAAATTGAAGATCTTGCTCGTGTGAACGCCGGATCAGGTTCACACAGCCTCGACGCCCCCTACCTGGCGCGCCAAAGATGTCGGGGAAGCTGATCTGGCCCAGGAACACCTATGGGGGCCGGCTGACCGGACCCCTTTTGGTTCGGCGGGGGGCGGAGATCGCATGAAGAGCGGATCAAGGCGAAGCACACGAGCAGTTTACCCAGCTTCGGAGCTCTCCGGAGAGATAATACTCCTACTGCTGCATGTCTGATTATATTGTGTTCTTGCTAGGGAGCGCTGAGAGCTACAAGACCTAGCGTGAGTGTCCTCTGGTTTCGAATGAACCGACCTCTTCTACGTTGCGCATGGGCCTCCTTTTATATGCTCAAGGGGTCACCGACAGGTGGCAACGTAGACAAGGGCAAAAAGGGAAAATGAGTTACGGTTGGTACAACTACTTGTACAGTGGATCATACCTAACCCTGACGGCAGGGGACAAAGGCATTAAATGCCCGTCTATGTTGCCTAAACAGGCGAAAGGGACTGGTTGGGGACGCCATCGCTGCCACGATGGCAATCTTGTCGACACCGCTTCGCCACCGCTACTCACCGGGCTGCACAGCCTTTCCACGCGCGCCGAAAGGTCCTGTATGGCGACACGCTGGTGGATGTGCTTGAAGCGCAGGAACAGAGGTGGTAGCACTGCATGCAAGCGCCTTGTCATCGGTCGCCGCTTTGTCGCGCCCGGAAGCTTGTCGCTCACCGGGCCTTCCCGGCAAGCTCCTCTTGCTGGGGTCTTGTCTCCTAGGTGCCTTGGTTGGCCTTCTCGGCAAGCTCCACTTGCCGGGGCCTTGTCTCCTTGGCTTAAATACTTTGTTCTTGAATGGCTCCAAAGGAACCATGGAGGACCTTGGCGGTCACCTGGCAAGCCTTGCCGTGGGGTGCTGCAACTGCCCGTGCACAAGTTCGGGATACTAAGGTACCCCTACTCTAGTACGCCGACACGATCTCTCTCAAGATCATGGAGGATTCATTCATGGAGCCCGGGGGCTCAAGGTCAACATTGCCCTTGAGCGACTATGTTGTTTTTTGGACAGCGAACTTGTATGGGCCACCACCGCCTCCTCAAGGATCGTTTTAACGATTGCTTCAGTGGAATTGTGCGGAATTGAGTCTACAACAACCATGCAAAATTTCGTCGAGTTCGGATGGAGGAATCTCTGGCAATCTACGATATACCGAAGCCCTGTCAAATCTGGATGAGTTTTGGGCCTGGTCTCCAGAGCCCATCTCGGAGGTCCTTTGGAAGACCCAACTGTTCATCTACTGCGAAATTCCCATATCTACCACCCATCAAAATTTCAGCTCGATTCGACGGTTTAAACTCCAGTAACCTTCGGATGAGTGGACCAATTTTCTGATTTGTTTTCTGCGTGAATACGGATCCGACCCGAATTCATGTTTCTTTATGAACGTGATATTGGACATCCTTTTTTAAAGGAATTATATTCTAGGGTATTGTGCGTTGTTCCTAACACGTGCTCATAAAATTTTAAGGCTTCTCTGAGGTACTCTTCACCATCACACTGGTGTCAAACCAGTCCAGTAACATTGCTCCACGGCTGCCGACCTGCGCTAGACACGTCGTCGCTTTGTTGAGCCGAGCTCAACTTCTTCGGATCATCATCTCGGCGAGCTAACGAGAGTTCGTCATCGCGAATGATAAATCATCACCAACATCGCTTCCCCACGGATTATACGGAGCGGGCACACCGGCATCGCCGCACCGTCACTTCATCAAGCCGGCATTGACCACATCACGAGTGACGACCTGCATCAGCATGGCCGCACAGTTTCTTCTTCAAATCGATGTCCATCACGCTGACCTACTTCGACTCATCGGCTGACATGGAGGCTTCGACACCTCGGCTGGACTGGGGGCTCCGCTATTTCTTCATCAACAAGCTCCGGTGACTTCGGCGTCACCGGTTGACCAGCTTCTACACATCGGCTGGCATGGCGATTGGTTCAGACCGGGCCGCATTGTCACCTCGGCGTGCCGACGTCATCGTCCCACCTCCATCGACACAATTGTGTGGTCACCTTGGCGTGCTGCCTTGTGTTGGCAACCTCGCATCGTTCGCTTCATCAACCCGCTCAGCCAGAGACTCCGGCATCATCCGCCACACCTCGGCTAGACCGGGGGCTTCACCTCTTCGGATTGCCAAGCTCTTCGCTCGACCACCTCGGGACCGGTTTGGGGGCTGGGACCTCGACCTGTTGCAAGCTTGACCCGCGTCATCAACGCTGAACACATTAATCAGCTAAGTCGCTTTCATGCTCAAAGTTTTTAAATTTTTAATTTGAGTTCGGTTCAACCATGCTCGCGTGAGTTGTTTGCTAAAAGAAACTCCCTTTACCCATGTTAACAGGGGCTCTTAAAATTTATATGAGCCATTTTATAATAAATGTGTTTTCTTCTTGTTTGATGCAAAGTCTTTTTTCTATCACTCCTTCCTCAACTCGAGTATGTGGTCAATAGCTGGATAGCCTGGTTTCTCTCTAAAGCCACTCAAGTTTAGTTCGCTAAACTTTCCTGAGAAGCACTCCACCTTAGGGATAGGAGGTTGAAGCCAAAGGCTGACCCACTCGAAGTCTTGAGATCAGATGTGTCATGTTAAAGCACGATGGAAGCACAAACGAATTTTAAGACCAATTTTCAGATTGGCACAAAAAAACTTGATTTAGTTCGGACGTAAAGTTTCCGCATAACTTTTTTGGTTTTTTAAGCTCATGGAACTTTTGATCTATTTGTGTGTTTTTCTTTTACGAGGCGGGACATCCTTTATCGAGGTACCCTGCGTAATAATCCAGCTTGGGAAATCTTTTTCGACCCATAGTTTGACATTTTCCTGCCGACCTGCACCTCATGTTGGGTCCGAGCATAAATCCTGTAGTACACTGTCGGACACTTTTTAAGCATCGACAATATCAATGGGGGGCTGCGACTTGAGCCGAACCCACCAAAAGCCAAGGTACTCCGAGGAGTCCTCAGCAAAATGTTCCCGAATATTGCTTTATATGCATCAGTTTCGAATTGTACTTCGGTCAATAGTTGGGTTGCCCGGCTCCTGTGCTTGCCTCCTACGTTCCACTTTGTTCAGCTAGGTGCGCAAAGGGAGAACCACTGCGATTGTGCTTCTAGCTAGCCTGGTTAAGCGCCTCAGCGGAGAAAGCCGAAAACTAACTGTCACAATAAGCGTAAACTGGTCAGTGATTCGATGACTGTATTAAACTATAAGATCGATAGAGGTCACCCCGTGTTAAATAACGGTCCGTTTATAACATTAGCCGAGGTGTTTATGGCTTGACCTCGACTGTCGCCGAACACTAACCCGGGGCTAGTAACTGGCCTGCCAACTTGGAGGTCATATGACTAAGTGAAAGTTATAAAGCCCACATATCTGATTTCCTTGTTTCTGATAGCACAACCGCCTCTGGCACCGAGACGTCGGCTAAGGGTTGCCTTGCTATTGCGGAAACACCCTATGTAGCATCTACAAATGGGTAGAAGCCGGTGATGGGCCACTTTCAAATGATAAACGGTCGCAATTGAGTCAAAATAAACATATATCATCAGTGTTTGTATTCACTAGACAAGCGTTGCCTTCCGTAATTATTGTTATAAAGCCACAAATATGCATCAATTTGACTTAAGATTTTGGCCATGATGGGTTGCTTGGCTCCTGTGCTTACCCCTACGTTCCCGATCGTTCGGCTAGGCGGTAAAGGGAGCACCACTGTGATTGTTACTACTGGGTCATCCGAGTTAGTACCTCAGACTGGGTGCAGCCGAAAGCTAGCCATCTTAAAGGATATAATTGGTCGGCAACGACGGAAGTCAAAATTTAGGTTCGCTATAGACCACATAGTTCGGGAACTTTCCCCAAACTAAATCCTCAACATTTTCCTCCCACATTGATCGGAGGTGAAGTTTCATGATCATGATCAGCATGTCAACCCAAAGAAAGGAACCGATAGGGGGACTATTTTCTTTGGAAGATGTTTTTTACATTTAATAGAAATATAGCATATCTCTCCGCATACCTTCGTTTATAAAACCATACGGCCGGATTGCCTTGTTTGTCGTAAAACTTTGCCCTTATAAAGGCTTTATAAAGTAGGACAAACACTCCCCAGCTACTGGCCAAGGAGGTTGAAGCCAATGGTCGGTCAAGAAAGTTTTGTACAATGCGGATCCGAGCATTAATGATGTAAAGTACTTGGATACATAGAATCATTACACATACAAATTGCAAGTAAAATCCATTTACTACAACCCGTCTTTTAAACCCCTTGAGGCCTACCTTGGCAAGCTCGGATTTAGACCAGCTCTAAGCTAAGAGATATTATTCTCTTTTTGAGAAGTTTGTGTTAAACACAACAAATTTTTCCGTCAAACGGATATCGATCCTTAATTCGGCTACCCGTGCCCACATTAAGGCTCAGGGGATACCGGGCTTCACGCTCATTATTTATAAATATTAAAGGGGCGCATCGATCCCATGATTTGGTGTTGTCACCCGACCAGTGGTTCGGGGGCTACTGCATTGCCTATTCAATGCAGAAAATTCAAAAGTGCTCTGTGTTTGGCATGACCGAACTATGGACAAGCGCGTCTTCGGACAACAATAAGTACCATCTCGGACTTATCTGACATCCAGCTAATATATCACAGGGAGTTCTCACGACCCTCTCTCAGGGTACCGTCCGCCGATCACTGTTACCTCTAACATATTACATGCGTTTCTATTCCTACGTATGCTGCCGAGCTAGGAGTTGATCCTCAGGCCGATTTCGCGAATCGACCTGAGTCTCAGGGGCTACTAGGATCAGCGGTTTCATGTTTTCCTTCAGGTGCATCTCGGGTTTTAGACCGCCACACACCTTGAGGGCTACTGGTTATACATATTGATAGCAAATAAATTTACACGCATCAGAAATAAAATCCGCAAACAATCAACCAATGACCGAGGCGCTGAACCACCTCGAAAGAATTTCGGGATATAGCTCGGATGCAAGTGGCTGGCTCCATAGAGGGCATTTCCAGCATTAAGCTTGGCTAAACTCCTTCAACCTTTTTGAACAAGGTTATCTATGACACCTCGGATATAGTCTAGCGTTGGAGCTCGAATACAGTCCGGCATTGGAGCTCGGCTATAACAAGACTCTTCGGATACAGTCCGACGTTGGAGCTCGGATACATTCCTACATTGGAGCTCGGAAGCGGTCCGACGTTGGTGCTCAGCTGCCAAAGATACCTCGAATGCAGTCCAGCGTTGGAGCTCGGATGCAAGAGGACAGTGCCGCATGACAAACACTTCAAACCCGAGGTGTGGCATAAAAATAACAAGGCATTGATAAAGGCCGAAGACTAAAAGGGTTCCTCGGATACCCGACATATGAGATCTTCAGATTTAGCTCGCAATCCTCAAGATAGATGATGGGAAGATTTGTTGAACCAGTTTTCAAGACCGTCGACCGAAGATGAACAGTTTGGAAGAACTGAGGAGCGTCCCCAACTTGAAGACCGGTTCAGGGGGCTTGTGGAGGTGTCCTAGACTAGGGGGTACTCACCACGTCATCTACCGATCAGTTGGATAGGGTCGAGGACCCCCATTTCCGTTTACTCATGGGCCAGTTCGGATAGCCTATGTATACACGAGGAAGATTCCACAAGACTTGGTGATCAAGACAAGGACACCTCTCCACCGACGCATTCGACTAGGACTCTTGTTATCCTAGGCCTCTGGTACATTATATAAGCTGAGGCCGGACTAGTTGATAGGGATATGCTAGATCATTATGATATTATTCATCATACCCTTAGGTTTTAGACCACAACATATGATCTCGAGGTAGATCAACTCTTGTAATCTCTATATTCATCAAGATCAATCAAGCAGGAAGTACGGTATTACCTCCATTAAGAGGGCCCGAACCTGTGTAAACATCATGTCCCCTGTCTCCTATTACCCATAGATCCATGCCACACAACTTGGGACCCCCTACCCGAGATCTGCCAGTTTTGACACCGACAATCAACTTCACGCTCCACCCAGATGTGAAGGGGTTCCGGAAGTAGTGGATGTTGGTGTGCGCAACTCCTTGCTTTTGCTCCCGCAAGTACCGACGATACCCAGCTCCGGCTGGGGGCACATGAAGCTTGTCGACCGTTGGCTCGCCGATGTCTGGTCCAGGTTGACCTAGTTGAAGAAGGTTGGGGTGACGGCACCGATGGTGGTGAAGGAATTCGTCCGGTGGGCATCGCTCCGCTCCAGTGCCGTTCTCACCCAATGTGGGCTTTCACCGGTAGCAAGGACCCCATGAGGCTCCAGGTGCATGCGCTTCCTTCCAAGATGCTGCGTGCGGTGATCGAGATTCTGACGGGTGATCTAATGCCAGCCGCGCTTCCGGAGGAGGGCTGCCTCCTGCACCAATGCTCAAACAAGGAGGACTTCGCGAGGTAGATGCGCCTTTTTGACGAATGTTGGCTACGCCCGGAGGCCCTTGAGGGGCCTCGCGAGAACCCCATCTGTCGGTGTACAAAAAAGGGGTGCGTTTTTGTACCCCTATACCTGTGCATGGGCAGTCGGAGCCGCGCTTACGGTCACGCCAAGCAGAACAGGGGAGGTGAGCCAATGTAAGACCAAAGCCCAAGATAATAAGAGCAATGCCAAGGCCAAGACTAGAAAGAGAAGAGGGACGAAGCAGGTTCCCCCAAAGAAGACCCTTGTCAAGGGCAGCCTCAAGCAGCCCCAAAGAAGATCCTTGCCGGGACAGCTCAGCCTCAAGACCATGAGAGCGGGCCACATGAGCCAACGGTCGGCCAGGGCTCGGGAGGCACCTTCGTGGTGGCATACAGATCTTTGTGAAGACATATTCAAGATCAGATGAGGATTAGAAGACAATGATCCTCAAAGAAGATCCCCGCCGAGGAAGGCCACTGCATTCCCCAGCAAGGCCCTTGCCGGGACGACAACGACCACTGCAGCAAGACCCTTGATCGGCCACCCGCAAGGCCCTCACCAAGGACGCCAGCAGGGTCACCGCCAGGCCCACGCCAACCAAGCTTCCACCGCCGTTCACATGCAGCTACCAGCCCAACCAGCTGGCGGGCACCTGCGTGGCAACATGCAGCTCCCATCCAACTCATCGAGCACCTGCGTGGCGGCATGCAGATCTTCGTGAAGGCTCCGCCACTGCGCCACCTCTGCTGCCTGCCTGCCTACATGGCACCACGCACCTCACTGGCTAGGGCGCGTGTCAAAGCGAGGAGGAGCGGCGACGGACGGGATGGGCCTCACCCCCGTCCCCAATAAAGCAAGGGGACACCTAAGCTATGCATTAAATACGTCTTCTCCTGTAATACGAGCGATAAGCTCAGGGCACTGTATGCCTTTCCACCTCCTGTGTGCCACTGTGGCAGCCCCTTCCAACTATAAAAGGAGGCCCATGGCATACTGAAAAAGGATTCGGCTCTTTTGAACCACGCACTGACCACAACTAGTTCGATAGCTCAAGAACTCTCTGAAATAACCCACCAAAGCAGGACTAGGGTTTTACGCATCCTCGCGGCCCGAACCTGGGTAAACGATCCTTGTGCTGTCTACTAGCCCTGCTCTTCTTGAAACCCCGCGCCCCAGCAACCGTAGTAGGGATTCTTGTGATCCCATAGGTGTCGTTCCACACCGACATCTTTGGCGCGCCAGGTAGGGGGCGCAATTGTTAGAATCTGGTCTGGTAGTTAGCCTAGCAGTTCTTCATCGCCCTTGGCTCCTGAGAAGAAGGCGGCCGGAGGAACGACGCCGGCTCGGCAACAGTAAAGCTAAGTCATTCAGAGCTTTGAGTTATTTCGTCCTATACATAAGGTTATCGCCCTGGAGATCTCGCCATGTATGAGAAACTCGTGACGCAAAGGGGCCCTCCCGCGAATTGGCAACGCCTTGTTCTCGCTTTCGAGTCCGCTCAACAGCTCAAAGCGGCCGCTACGAGTGGCGGTGGTAGCCTTCCGCACTTGGCAACGCTCCCGACTCTGACTCGAGTCAAGCTCGACAGTTCGGGCGGCCGCGGTAAGGGCGGCAAGGTGGTTCACCCGGTAGCAAGCACTCCCGGCAGGCCAATGGGGATCCATTCCCAAGACGCCGCCTTGGGTTTACGCGCCGGCGAGCCTACCCAGTAACGTAGGGAGGACATACAAAGGAAAATCAAACAGGAAAATAACATGCATAATATTGAAAGTGCTGCAGAGTTATATTACATCGAATTGTTGCTGCGGTTCTAACTAGAGATAGCGATGTATTGGTTGTGAACCTGCAGCGGCAATAATGAACGGGATGCCTAATCCTGTCTGGCGGACCTCCACCTCCGAATTTCGCCGACCGCTGATGATGGGCTTGATGCGCCCCGAGCGGGCGCGAGGTCAAGACCTCTCCCAAGAAGCTCTCCAACAGCTGCATCGAAGTCGAGGTCGGGGTACCAGTGCGCCACCTTGGTGAGAACCTTGGTCATGGCACCCTGGCAAAGCCTCCGGGACTCGTCGGCGACTGAGGCCGCCCGGTTGGCGTGGAGTCGCTCCAGAGCACCGACGACCTTCCCAAAGAACATGGTCAGCCTGCAATTGGCGCTCACGCTCCCCTCCAGGACATACCTCACGTCCGGCATCCCCATGATGGCCAGCTACGCGGCGGCCTGGTTGGCGACGGTGGCGAGGCGATCGAGCCAACGGTTCTCGCCCTCCACGTGATCCGCGGAGTTGAGGCCCTCGTTCGTCCACAACTACTTCTCGGCCTCCAGCCTCCTTGGCTGTGGTCCCTCTCGGGTTTGGCCTCCGACAAAGACTTTTCTCGAGACCCTCCAAACTTCAGCTTGAGGTCTTGATTGAGTTGTTGGCCTCGAGAGCCCCCAGCCTTGTTGACGATCGCGCCCCACGCCTGCTGTCGGCATTGTTAAGCGCCTCCTTCTCTCGGGACAGCTTCCGGCCTGCTCCTTCAGCCCATCAAAGGCCCGCCTCGAGGGAGTCCTCGATTAGGGGTGTCCAGATGGCTGGACTATAGCCTTTGGCCGACTCTGGACTATGAAGATACAAGATTGAAGACTTCGGCCCCGTGTCCGGATGGGACTTTCCTTGGCGTGGAAGGCAAGCTTGGCGATACGGATATGTAGATCTCCTACAATTGTAATCGACTGTAACCCTAACCCTCTTCGTGCCTATATAAACCGGAGGGTTTTAGTCCGAGGACTAACAACAATCATACCATAGGCTAGCTTCTAGGATTTAGCCTCTCCGATCTCGTGGTAGGTCTACTCTTGTACTACCCATATCATCAATATTAATCAAGCGTGAGTAGGGTTTTACCTCCATCGAGAGGGCCCGAACCTGGGTAAAAACATCGTGTCCCTTGTCTCCTGTTACCATCCGCCTAGACGCACAGCTCGGGACCCCTACCCGAGATCCGCCGGTTTTGACACCGATATTGGTGCTTTCATTGAGAGTTCCTCGTGTCGCCATCTTTAGGACCGATGGCTCCTCCGATCATCAACGACGATGCGCCTCCCCGGGTGAGAATTTTCCCCGGACAGATCTTCAGATTCGGGCGGTTTTGCACCGTGGGCCAATTCTGGCCATCCGGAGCAGATTGAAAGCTATGCCCCCGCCACCGTGTCAGATTTGAAGTTTGAACTACACGGCCGACGTCCGCGGAGACTTGATCTTCGACGGGTTCGAGCCACAACCAAGCGCACCAGACCGCCACGAGGGCATGATCTAGCTCGGGCGCCAACAGGTCCCGAGGTCAAGATTAGTGTCCGCCCGACCTTTAGCTCGAGCCGATCGCGCCGATCGAGGACGGGTGGCTGGACACCGCCTGGGCTGCGATCTCTATGGCGATTGAGCCGCACACCTACCCTGGCCCTTTGCAAAGCTCAGAACTCCAAAGTGCAGGACTCCTCTCCGACTCCAGCCTTCCGCCCTAGCTAATCGAATCCGCTTGGCGCCGATCATGGAATTTCGCTGCCAGCGGACATCTTTCAAAGACTCGCCTTTGGTGACATCCTGAATTCACTAAAGTCTCTCTTCAGAGAGCCCCGACGGATTATGGTCAGAAGGCTGGATACTGACGACGAAGAAATTTAAAGCCCACCAACCACCCACTTCGTAGCCATCACGATGATTTAACCGACATGCTCGACTTCGATTCAAGACATCGACGGTATGGACGACGATGCAGAGATTTAACAAGAACCAGCTACCACAGGCAATCGGAAGGCCACCTCCATACGACATATACATGGTGGACATCCCAAAATATGGGAATGGCGATGGAACAGCGGAGGATGACCCTCCAACAAACAGCCTAAACGCCAGGCCCAGCAAGCGCCGCCTAAATCCCGCCACAAAGAATAACGGTGATTCTCACACGGAGACAATAACACCCCTGACAAGGTCAAGACAACCCCTCCACCAGCCCTCATGAGAGAGCGGCGAAAGAGAGGTAGAGGATGATAATTACATGCCTCCCTCCGAAGATGAGGCAAGCCTCGACGACGATTTAATTGCGTGTCCGATGATCCTGCCGAACAAGAGCGCTTCAAACGCAGGCTCATGGCCACGGCAAGCAGCCTCAAGAAAAAGTAGCAACAGCTAAGAACTGACCAAGACCGCTAGTGACAGATGGATGAAGTCCTGCGGTCGAACAGTATGAACTCGAGCGCCCTCCAAAAGCTACCTAAAACGCAGGCTGCTACCCCAAAGGAGAGGAGGAAGCACCCAAACCTACATCACCAAGCAGATGACATGGCTGACCACCACCTGTGGTCGCTGACAGAGGCCTCTCGCCCTCAACTCAAGCCGCACCCGCGCCGCCAAAAATACCAAGGCACGGGAAATCCGCCGACTCATGAGACATATTGGAAGACAAGGCAAGGAAAACAAGATCGATCTACGGATCGCGTGGGCGCCCCGGGACATGTGACAATAACCGTCACACTGGATATGGCAACTCCGACCGGGCCGAACACAATAGACAAAGCTCATTTGAGCTGCGTCGTGATATATCCCAATACAGAGGCGCCGCACACCCACTATGCTTCACAGATGAAGTGATGGATCATCAAATCCCTGAGGGTTTCAAACCCGTAAACATTGAATCATATGATGGCACAACAGATCCTGCGGTTTGGATCGAGGATTATCTCCTTCACATCCACATGGCCCGCGGTGATGATCTACACGCCATCAAATACCTCCCACTCAAGCTTAAAGGACCAGCCCGACATTGGCTTAACAGCTTGACAGCAGAGTCAATTGGTTGTTGGGAAGACCTGGAAGCCGCATTCCTCGACAATTTCCAGGGCACATACGTGCGACCACCAGACGCCGATGACCTAAGCCACATAATTCAGCAGCCAGAGCAATCGGCCAGAAAATTCTGGACACGATTCCTAACCAAGAAAAATCAAATCGTCGATTTTCCGGAAGCAGAGGCCCTTGCAGCCTTCAAACACAACATCCGCGACAAGTGGCTTGCCCGGCACCTAGGACAGGAAAAGCCGAAATCCATGGCAGCCCTCACAACACTCATGACCCGCTTTTGCACGAGAGAGGACAGCTGGCTAGCTCGCAGTAACAACATGACCAAGAGCCCTGGTAATTCGGATACCAAGGACAGCAATGGCAGGTCGCGTCGCAACAAGCACAAGCGCCGCATTAACGGCGATAATGTTGAGGATAAGGCAGTCAATGCCGAATTCAGAGGCTCTAAACCCGGTCAGCGGAAAAATCCATTTAAAAGAAATACTCCGGGCCCGTACAATTTGGACCAAATACTTGATCGCTCGTGCCTGATACACGGCACCCCCAAAAAACCAGCCAATCACACCAACAGGGATTGTTGGGTGTTCAAGCAGGCAGGCAAATTAAATGCCAAAAACAATGCCAAGGGGCTGCATAGCGATGATGAGGAGGAGCCCCGGCCGCCGAACAATAGAGGACAAAAGGGCTTCCCCCCACAAGTGCGGACGGTGAACATGATATACACAACCCACATACCCAAAAGGGAGCGGAAGCGCACTAAGGGACGATATGCGATGGGCCAGCCGCCCCAAAGTTCAACCTGTGGTCTTCCGCCCGATCACTTTTGATCAAGGACCACCCCACTAGCATCTGCCATGGCGGATTCGGGCGCATTGGTTCTAGACCCAATCATCGACGGATTTCATCTCACTAGAGTCCTAATGGACGGCGGCAGCAGCCTGAACCTGCTTTATCGTGACACAGTGCACAAAATGGGCTTAGACCCATCAAGGATTAAACCCACGAAGACGCACCTTTTAAAGGCGCCATACCAGGTGTAGAGGCCAACCGCATAGCCTCAATTACACTTGAAGTGGTCTTTCGATCCCGGATAGCATCCGGCGAGGAGTTAATCTTCGACATAGTCCCGCTCGCAGTGGCTATCACGCGATCTGCTCGGATGAACCGTGACGGTAAAGTTCAATGCGTGCCGCACTACGATATCTCAAGCTCAAGATGCCAGTCCTCGAGGAGTCATTACGGTCAATGGAAACACCGAACGCCTCTCTGACGGAGGAGCATACGTGGCCCTCGCGCGGAAGTACAAAGTAGCCTCTAAGGCAATTCTCGAAGTCCGACTATTAAACGTCCGGACACCGCTGCGCGCCGAGTAACCTACAACAAGACCGCCGGCACGTTCCGAGAACGCATAGCAATGCGGCCCAAAGCCCCAGCCCCCATGAAATTGCGAAACCAGTACTACGCGTACATAATTACGCTCCGGAAGCTGGCGCCCATGGCGTGGAGGAGCCGCGCTTCCTACGAACCATCGCCGCCAACGATCGGGTCGTCGACGACTTCAAGCCCGGCATCGGCAAGCACTTCGTCGTCGAACACTTCTCCCTCAACGGGTGTCCTGGTGCTCGACGCGCCTGGAAAGTGGACGAACAAGTCGTCGCTCACCGTCAGGTACTTGCCGGAGCCGGAAGCAGCAGAAGAGGAAGGCTGGTCATCAGCCACCTCCTCCTCGGCAGTGGCCCCGCCGGCCTCTCCGGCAGGCCCCTTGCCGGTCTCTTCAGCGGCAGCCTTAGCGGCCTCCCCGGTAGGCCCCTCAGCGGCGTCCTCGGCAGCACACTTGGCGGCCTCCTCGGCGGCGATCTTCTCGGCGTCCACCTCGGCGGCCTTGGCGACGTCCTTGATGACGGCGTCCACGTCCTCTGGGTTCACCGAGGAGGAATCTGGACGCCGAAGAAGGGGTGAGGCAAGGCCAGGACCAGGAGCTGGAAAGAAAAAGAAGCAGGGACGAACGGCGAACGACTTACCTGTGCCAGTACCCGGCTGGGAAACGGAAGTCCTCTCCCCGCCAACATTTGGCGTCGAGGCAAAGCCGCTGGTGCTCAAGTTCTCCCCCTCCTCCTCCATGTGCGTGGGCTCGGTGCCTGGCGCCCTTGCCAGGGATGCCCCTGTGGGCGGCGTGGTCAATGGGGGCGGTGTGTTGGGAGTAGCCCTCTATGGCTCCTCCTGCTGCTACTCTCCTCCTGCATACCTGCCAAGGTCAGCACCAAAGTGTCGTGCCCCTGACACATGTCGACAGGGGAAGAGTGATGACCTTACGCTGGGGGCTATGCCGGGGGCTACTGTCCGGGCTACTCAACACCACCAGTGGCGCCCCCAAAGTACCAACTGGGGGCTGGCCACCCGCCGAGACCTTGGCCCTCTTCACTCTCTAGGCCAGCGTCTCCACGTCCCTGCAAAGATGAAGACAAGTCCAGACGAGCAACACAGATTGAGGAGGCAGAGATAACGAAAAGGAACCAGATACTTACTCGTTGTCCGCCTCCTCCTCTATTGTTTTCCTCTTCCTCCTTGGGCTGAGGGATCTATAGTTGAAAGTAACCTCCGTATCGACATCCGCCGGAGGAGGAGAAGGAGGTGGTGTCTGGACACGCGTGGACGAAGAAGGGGCGATTGTCTTCTTCTTCACCGCGGCCTTCGCCGGCTTCTTTGCCGCTATGCCCTCGTGGCGGCGCCTGACCTCCAAGGTCGATGTGTGCCACAGCCCTGCCGGGCCGGACCGGCTCGCCGGAACTGGCCCGCCGCAGGACTCGCCCTCTCCCCATAGCCGGCGTTGGGCCTACGGTCTTGGCCTCCTCCTCTGACGACTCGCCGGTCACATCTTGAAGCAGAGGAGCCTCGGCGCCGGCGCTGCTGGCTCCCCCGGTGGCCCCCGCCCACCGGGAAAGCTCCTCCTCCTCCACGGCCGTCGCGGCCTTGTCCTCCACACCGCCGGTGTTGCCGGCCTTCATGGCAAGCTGTGCCTGCCTCGCCCTGGTGGCGATGTAGTCCAGCTCCACCTGGGTGGTGTCCTAGACAAGCAGCCACTCGGCGTCGGCGTTGACGTACCCCTCATGCAGAGTGTCAAAGAACTACTGCACCTCGGCGTCCTCCGACTCCTTCCAGCTCGGGTCAGGGCCATGCGCGTTGCAGTCCGGCATCATGGCAATGATATCGGACCGACGCAAGTTATTGCACAACGGGACCACCCCCGTCGGCAGCTTGAACAGAGGCCCCTTGAGGACCTTGCCGGCCTTCGCGGCGGCCCTCGCGACCTTGCCGGTCCGCTCGACCTCGCCGTCGTGGCCCACGTCAAGCTGGAAGAGCCGCTGGCAGAAATGGGTGTGCCCCATCACTATGAAATTGTGGTCGAGGCCGGGACGAAGCCGCATGATGTCGGCAGGATTCGTGAAGAGCCAGGCTGGCCTCCCCTTGTTATGCAGTATGAAGTGGAGCGATCCGGAGGCGGATGAAGTCCACCCCGATCATCTCAAGGGTGAGGCCGGCCTCAGTGAGCCGGAGTATCCTGGTGGTGGTGACCGTGAGCTTCTCATCGTCAGCATCGACGTCACTCCAATCGCTTCTACGGACCGGCGGCGCCTGGCGAACTTCGCAGAATGCCGGCGGGTCCTTCTCCTTGATCCAGCACCACCGGCCCCGGCATTCTTCCCACCTCTCCTTCATGGCGCCCTCCGGATACGCCCCGGATCTTGAGACCTGTGCAATGCAACCGAGATGGCGCCCGGTTGATCCGAGGGGAAAAGTAATGGCGGAAGAGCGCTTTGTTGGGTGCACCCGGCGGCCTCGCAGAGATGCGCGAAAAGGGCCATGCATGCCACCGCATTCGAGTAAAATCCAGGAGGCGGAAGCCAAAGGTATGCATGACGTCGCTGAAGAAATCGGAGAAGGGAGGATAGAGCCCGCAGGAAAAATAACCGACAAAGAAGCGGTACCGATTTGGGGCAGCCTCGGCGCAGATCAATGGGTTGACGCGTGGCTGGATGCCCAATTCCTCCCCGCCCTCACTCCCACAGGGTTCTGATGGAGTCCCGGCTCAACACGCCAACTGCCGAGGGAAGAAGGCGGACTGCGCCCGCTGCACCGCCAGCCAAGACTCTCCGGGCTCCAGCTGCTCGGGCGCCCTGGCTACCCCCTTGCCCTTGGTGGATTTTGGCGCCATGGCGGCTGGGGAGGAGTGCAGACAGAGGACGGCGAAGCGAACGGGCGGCGTAGCAGGAACGGCTTGGAGAAGAAGAGGAAAGTGGAGGTTTCAGATCGGGTTGCAATTTAAGCGGTAAAGGAACAGTCGCGCCGCCGGTTATCCCTTTTTATGGGGAAGCCGTGGGGCGCGCTGCCCATTTACTGCGATGTGACGCATGCGTGTGGAAACCGCCCCATGCATGCCGCCCACGTCACGCACACCCCTCCACGCCGCGCAGCGCACGCGGGTCGTGGGAACTGCAACGCGCGAAAAGTTTTACCGCGGTAAAAACCGCCCCGCCTGCCCGCGCACTGTTTTGGGCCTGGCCCGACAACGTGTCGCGCTTATGTGTGGCCCAGGCCCGGGGGCTCCTGTCGGTGTACAAAAAGAGGGGTGCGTTTTTGTACCCCTATACCTGTGTACGGGCAGTCGGAGCCGCGCAGAACAGGGGAGGTGAGCCAAGGTAAGACCAAAGCCCAAGATAAGAAGAGCAACGCCAAGGCCAAGACCACAAAGAGCAGAGGGACGAAGCAGGTTCCCCCGGCGAGACCCTTGTCGGGGCAGCATCAGCAGCCCCGACAAGATCCTTGCCGGGACAGCTCACCCCGCACCAACAGAGCGGGCCACCCTTGTGCCCAAGGTCTCCAACATCATGTTGGGCCAGGGCTTGGGAGGCACCTCCGTGGTGGCATGCAGATCTTTGTGAAGACATATTCAAGATCAGATGAGGATTAGAAGATGACGATCCTCGCAAGATCCCTGCCGAGGAAGGCCACTGCACTCCTCGGCAAGGCCCTTGCCGGGAGACAACGCCCACGGGCAAGACCCTTGTCGGGCCACACAACAAGACCCTTGCCGGGCCACCCGGCAAGGCCCTCACCAAGGACGCCAGCAGGGTCACCGCCAGGCCCATGCCAACCAAGCTTCCACTGCCATTCACATGCAGCTGCCAGACCAACCAGCTGGGTGGGCACCTGCGTGGCAACATGCAGCTCCCAGGCCAACTCATCAAGCGCCTGTGTGGCGGCATGCAGATCTGCGTGAAGGCTCCGCCACTGCGCCACCTCGCCTGCCTGCTCGCCACATGGAACCACGCACCTCCGGCTGTGGCGCGTGGTCAAAGCGAGGAGGAGCGGCAACGGACGGGACGGGCCTCGGCCCCGTCCCCAATAAAGCAAGGGGACACCTAAGCTACGCATTAAATGCATCTTGTCCTGTAATACTAGCGATAAGCTTAGGGCACTGTATGCCTTTCCACCTCCTGTGTGCCACTGTGGCAGCCCCTTCCGACTATAAAAGGAGGCCCATGGCATACTGAAGAAGGATTCTGCTCTTTTGAACCATGCACTGACCACAGCTAGTTCGAGAGCTCAAGAACTCTTTGAAATACACCCACCAAAGTAGGACTAGGGTTTTACGCATCCTCGCGGCCCGAACCTGGGTAAACAATCCTTGTGCTATCTAGTTGCCCTGCTCTTCTCGCAACCCCACGCCCCGGCAACCGTAATAGGGATTCTTTTGATCCCATAGGTGTCGTTCCACACCGGCACCATCTTCATGCTTCCTTTACTCATCGACCCTGCGGCGCGCACCCCGGATGTGGATGCAGGGGGGCGAACGCCACCGGGTACCGTTGGGTGGCTGCTCGGGAGCGGGTGTCGCCAGGTGCCCCCGAGGTGTTGGCTCCCAAGGTTCTTGCGAGCGCTCCTGAGGAGGTCACCGGAGAGCTGGTGCGACCCGACGCTCCTGAGGCAGCCGCCCCCGTAGCTCGGGCACGTGGGCCTGAGGTAGCGGTTGGCGGGCAGGTGCGGCCTGGTGCCCCTGAAGCCGCTGCCCAATAAGCCCCGCCGGGCCCCTCAGCTGCTGAGAGATGCGCCCCGAATAACGGCCAGCTTCACCTGAACCTTGAAGCACTCTGCAAGAGGAAAGGGCCTCTGAGCTGCAGTGGTGACGCCTGTCGCTGCTGAAGCAGAGGAAGTACATAGCCGTAGATGAGTAAGTACCTTGCCTCCATGATTTCCCGCTTGTCGCATCCTTTCCTGACCACAGCTCCTCAGGATCCCTTCGGCTACGACGGCGAAACCTCCAGGAAGCGACCCACAGATGTCCCTAGTTCACTCATGATGCCCAGCCCCCCACACCAGACATCCGCGCGAGGTGCGGGGCCCGGCCGTGAGGCGGGTGCGCCACTGGGAGGCCGCGAACCTACGCTTCCAGCATCCTTCCTCTGCGGTGTGGCCCGGGGTGCAGGAGGCGTGCTGAAGGCTCCTTCATTGGTCGTCAGCGGTGGCTGGGCAACCCCAATGTTGGCTTCATCTTAAAGCAGTGAGATCGCGCCGCCCAACACCTTCGCCGAGGCCCGGAGAGCGAATGGGAGGGCACCGGCCTCCAGCCTCTTGCCGGAGGCCGGTGTGCCGCTTCACGCCTCTCCGACGACCCCCGGCGCAGAGGATGGGCTTGGCCGCGCATTGGAGCTCGTGCGCGGGTGCAACACCGTCCATCATAAGCTTTTCCGGGACGCGATGGGCGCACTGAGTTGTCTTGGAGAAGAGCTTGCCGACATTGATGCCCGCCTCAAGACGGAGGACCTTCGTTTGGCGGACAAGTGACACCAGTTGTAAGTTGCCATCAACCTCGAGCATCTTCAGTATGAGCGCGCCAGCGCAAGCGCCGCGGTTTCCCTTCCAACTTCTCGTGAGGCTTGCTCCCGTGCCCTGGAGGAGGCCAGGGCCACCGACTGCTACCTCTTGAGCATGCATTGGTTTTCCCTTGAAGAGGAAAGGGTGATGCAACAAAGTAGCATAAGTATTTCCCTCAGTTTTTGAGAACCAAGGTATTGATCCAATAGGAGACAACACACAAGTCACCTAGTACCTGCACAAACAATCAAGAACCTTGCAACCAACGCGATAAAGGGGTGGTCAATCCCTTCACGACCACTCAAAAAAGTGAGATCTAATAAAGATAGTAAAGTCAATATTTTTGGTATTTTTGTTGTACAGATTGAAAAGTAAAGATTGCAAAATAGTAAACGAGATGCGATGTAAATAAAAGAGATGCAATATAATATGAAAGAGACCCGGGGGGGCATAGGTTTCACTAGTGGCTTCTCTCAAGATAGCATGTATTACGGTGGGTGAACAAATTACTGCCGAGCAATTGATAGAAGAGTGCATAGTTATGAAGTTATCTAAGGCAATGATCATGAATATAGGCATCACGTCCGTGTCAAGTAGACCGAAATGATTCTGCATCTACTACTATTACTCCACACATCGACTGCTATCCAGCATGCCTCTAGAGTATTAAGTTCATAAGAACAGAGTAACGCATTAGGCAAAATGACATGATGTAGAGGGACAAACTCAAGCAATATGATATAAACCCCATCTTTTTGTCCTTGATGGCAACAATACAATACATGCCTTGCTTCCCGTACTGTCACTGGGGAAGGACACCGCAAGATTGAACCCAAAGCTAGGCACTTCTCCCATTGCAAGAAAGATCAATCTAGTAGGCCAAACTAAACCGATAATTCGAAGAGACTTGCAAAGATATAAAATCATGCATATAAGAATTCAGAGAAGAACCAAATAATATTCACAGATAATCAAGTTCATAAATCCACAATTCATCGGATCTCGGCAAACACACCACAAAAGAGTATTACATCGAATAGATCTCTAAGAACACCGAGGAGAACTTTGTATTGAGAATCAAAGAGAGAGAAGAAGCCATCTAGCTAATAACTATGGACCCGAAGGTGTGTCGTAAACTACTCACGCTTCATCGGAGAGGCTATGGTCTTGATGTAGAAGCCCACCGTGATCGATTCCCCCTCCGGCAGATCGCCAGAAAAGGCCCCAAGATGGGATCTCACGGGTACAGAAGGTTGCCGCAGTGGAGAAGAGGTTTTGTGGCTCCCCTGATGGTGTTAGGGTATAAAAGTATATATACGCAAAATAAGTACGTTGGTAAAGCTATGAGGGGCCCATGAGGGTGTGGGCACACCTACCCCCCCGGCGCGCCCTCCTGCCTCATGGCGTTCCAGACTTCAACTCCAAGTCTTCTGGTTTGCTTTCGGTCCAAGAAAGATCATCGCGAAAGTTTCGTTCCGTTTGGATTCCGTTTAATATACCTTTTCTGCGAAACACTAAAATAGGCAAAAAAACAGAAACTGGCACTGGGCTTCCGATTAATAAGTTAGTCCCAAAATAATATAAAAGAGCATATTAAAGCCCATTAAACATCCAAAACAGATAATATAATAGCATGGAACAATCAAAAATTATAGATATGATGGCATCCTAACTACACCCACTCGCATAACCCTCAATGAAAGGTAGGGTCATGCACCATGCAAGTGTCAACGAGAAAAGCAATGGAGGCAAACCACCACAAGTGGTCACCACATCATCATGACTTCGATGCAAGCAATAAAAGTGCCATATCACATGCATAAAATGGGGTTTCATAGGCATGGTCAAAGGGCTGCTTGCCTTGTCCTTTAGAGTCTTCAAACCTTCTGGTCCATCTTCAAGTACTCCGTCTACTTCGTCAACTAATGACGGGAACAATCACAATAAGCAACACAACAAGGCAAAAATAAAAGTGCTCTAAAAATGTGAGTTGGACTTTTCTAGGATACCCCTGGTCATATAAAAATGACCAAAGTGGTTTCATTAGGATTGGGTCAATGGATATTTTTGAACATTTCAATATGATGGGATCAAGGGATTTGTGGATTTGCAAGAAGTGTACAGAAATGTTATTTTAAAAAATGAGCAAAGGAACCCAATGAACAAAGCATGATTTTAGAAGCATCTAAGAGTTGGTTTCACTGGATTTGGAGTTAAATGAATTTCCTATGATTTTGCAAATTTGGCTATATATGGAGAAATGGACCATTATTACAGGTTGCATAGAAAGTATTGGAAAATATGTTCAAAAACTAAGTTTTGAACTCATAAGTATCTAGGAATTTGAATCATGGCATTTGGATCAAAAATGGGCTCTATGTGATTTTCTAAAGTTCATCACAGAAATGGAAAAATAGGATTTGATAAATATTTGTGAAGAAAATATTTCTGGAAAAATACCCAAATTGCACCATGTGATAGAGAATGAATTTATGAAATTCTAGAAATTTGAATCATCAAATTTGGAGTCCATTTGATTTATTTATGGATTTTTGAAGTTTGACTGAAAAAATAAAAAGGGAAAAGGTATCCACCTTATTAGGCGCTGTGGGCGACGCTTAGCGCCGGAGCGCACTGTGCCTAGCCTAGCTGCCCAGCTGCGCCGGAGGGGAGGGCGATGTCGAAGACGCCCGCTCAGCACTGCGCTTTCGGGCAGGGGAAACGGAGACGGTCAAGGGCGTTTCCACTTAAACGGGCGGGCCCGCCTGCTGGGTCGCTGACCTGCGGGCCCCAGCGGCAGGTTGTCTTCAACCTCCCGGGCGCGCTCTAGCCGCGGGGAGGAGCGGTTCCTGACGGCGATAGCCAGGGCTACAGAGCATCTCCGGCGACGCTCTGCCCACCGACGTGCTCAGGAGGAAGAGCCACATCCATCGGTGTACGGATCGCTCACCGAGGAGGGCCGTAGTGGCGACGGCCTGGATGACCATGATAGAGGTCGTCGGCCATCTTTGGCTTTGAGCGCACGATGCTCTTGGGGCTGAATGGCAGCAAGGGAAGGGCTTTCGGTGTTGAAAAGAGAGTGCGGGGAACGAGTATAAGAGTTGGTGGATTTATTTGATTTTTAGAGCACTTGCAACCAACACACAAAAATCAAATCAAGCAAAGACCAAAACACTCAAAAGTTTTTCGTCAAACCACATTTTAGCATGATTTATTGTGTTAAGTGTTGTGGCATGAAAATCAGGGTGTGACAGACCTACCCCCCTTACAAGAATCTCGTCCCCGAGATTCCCCAAACTAGGCGTGGAAAGGAATACGTAAACTTAGATCTGGGGTAGTCTTCACGTCATCATACTGCTTCTGCTTTCGTGTGGTGCTCCATTGAAACTTGAAGTACTTCGTGTTGTAGCTTTGTGTATGACGTTCTTGCTTGATCCAGGTCGCTAAGGGGTCTCTCGCGTTAGGTCAGGTTGGGCTGGGGGTCAATGGTTTGGTGATTGATGCCCTGGTAGGGATGGTGCTTGTCAGGAAGTTGGAAACACTTCCGAAGTTGTGATGTGTGAAAAACGTTGTGCACATAGTATAACTTAGGTGGAAACTCCAGCTGGTAGCCATCTACTCTTCGTCTTGCAATGATCTCGAAGACGATTGACAATCTTGGTGTGAGCTTCCTTTTGACACGGAAATGCTTGGTTCCTTCGAGAGGAGTGATTTGCAGATACACATGGTCTTCGATACGGAAGTATACTTCTTGATGACGATGGTTGATATAGTTGCCAACTATCTTCTATCAATATCCCCTGACTAAGTCAAATCCTTATACCTCCAAGAATTTCATCATGAGATCTTAATTGTCCTACAAAATCCAATTTACTCAGGGGTAATGAAAGTTATGCTACTCTATCAACATGATCCCACCAAGTTCATCTACCAACATGAAAGCCTCATGATCTACCAAAGTCTCAGATAATTCCTCAAGGTCACTGATATAAATTCATCAAGTCATTTGCCCTCTATTCCTATATCCTCAAATTGGTCTTCCCTATGGAAACATCAGTTTGGTGCTGTCTTAGGATGATAATGTGCTAGTTCACTATGTCCACTAGTTCCATAATGAACCCAGTGATAAGCAAGATTACAGAGGCTTAACTGATTTATTGCAATTATGAGGGTTAAGAAAATGGTTAAGGATTTGATCTGGGGTATCTTGTGAAGTCTCGGAGGGTCTAGGAATGGGTTTATAATCTTGAGGGGTAAGCACAACTCTACGGAGTTGCACTTGGTCGAGGAGGCTACAGAAAGTGTCTTTAGTGCTAGTTTGGTTGCCGGGGTAGAATCCTTGGTGCATATTGTCTTGCTGGTCTTCAGTTGATGAAGGATGAGACGGAAAAGAAGCATAAAGGGGGTGCCTAAAGGGGGTTCTATAGTGCAAGTGCAAACAAACATGTGCAAAAAGGGTGAAACAAAAGAAACAAGGTAAGGAAGGTGATATAGTCGCGTACCTGTTGTGTAGGTCAAAAGTGCGACTTATATCAAAACACAAACAATAAAAACAAGCAACACACAATCATGGTTCTATTCGAACCATACTACGGACTCGACTGCGCATAGGGGGAACACGACTCATCCTACCCTAGGGGTTCTTGGACGAAGTAGTCATGCTTGCTCTATGCCTCGTGCAGTCTCCTGGGTTTCCCTTAGGTGTCGCTATGTCTCTTATAGTTGTTCGATGAAACGATCCGGGTTGAGCCTGAAGAATCTTCAACAACTTATCGCCTGATGAGGTGATGGGGTGAAGGTGGATCCTCATAGCAGGCATTGACTCAATCTTCCATTGTCTTCTTAATCATGACGATCCCTTTTTGTCTACTAAGGCGTCGAAGGTACCAGATAGGTATCCTTTATGCAATGACATTAACAAGGCATAGTAGAGGTCCAACATGTTGGTTACGTTGATGACAACATCGACACCAAGAGCGAGGGATGAAGAGGACCATTTTCCTGCTCACTATCGTGAGGCGGAACAAATGGCGAGGTTCTCATCCACCGGTGGTTGTCGATACAACAACGGTAAGGACATGGTTGCTCTATTAGCGATGTATATCATGACCTTGCATATCTTATGCCATGTTCATCGCAAGACAAGGTTGCATCATCCTGGGGAAGTGTCAAGGGTGTCACCATCTTCCGAGTCTTGGTGTCCTCATTCCTCGAGAAGGTATCTTCTGTTGGTATCGTATTCTCGTGGTGTTGTGTTCCGAAGATGTGGCCGAATGTTTGGCATGACGTCTTCCTCCTAGACTATCCATGAGGATTACAGGGAATCTAGTGGTCAGGGGCATGAGGATTCTAGGGACCGTTTGCATAAGTTTTGAAGGGGAAGAGATCAAATAAGGGGAAATATATCTTAGTTTTCAAAAAACTCAAAAGGGAAGAGAAGTATAGATAGTTTCGGAAATTAGTAATAGTTTTGAAAATAGTTTTACCCTAACTAACGACCATGCTAACTAAGGCTTCCTGTTGGGACCCCGACTCATAGGTCGTGATCACCGAATGCACGTGTATAGTGATCCCAGAGATCAATGCTCACTGAACACACAGAAGCTGAATAATGAGTGTCTTACATCCATACATACCGTATTACACAAGTAGGACCACTATGGGTCAAGTCTTGAGTATATTATCGCAGCGGAAATCTTCTCGACAACTTGGACCCATGCCATCTGCCTTAACCCTACAGGCATTCTGACTGGGAAGCGTCCTAGCTCGCATGTTCGTCACCGATGTATTCTTCATCATATCCTGTTCTTTCAAGCCTGGCCAATAGGATAACCAGTGGCAAGACAATGAGTACTTTGAATGTACTCGCAAGCAACCCATGATTGGAACAAGTCACAATAATGCAATGATATAGCACTAAGTAGGTAGTTTGCAGAAAGCTAGTTTTGAGTGCAATGACTGTTGGGGAACGTAGCAGAAATTCAAAATTTTCCTACGTGTCACCAAGATCTATCTATGGAGAAACTAGCAACGAGAGGAAGGAGAGTGCATCTACATACCCTTGTATATTGCTAAGCGGAAGCTGCTCAAGAGAACGGGGTCAAGGAGTCGTGACTGCCGTGATCCAAATCACCGGAGATCCTAGTGCCGAACGGACGGCACCTCCGCTGCTCCACACACGACAGCCCCAGGACGCCTCCCATGCCTTGATCCAGCAAGGAGAGAGGGAGAGGTTGGGAAGACTCCATCCAGCAGCAGCACAACGGTGTGGTGGTGATGGAGGAGCGTGGCATCCTGCAGGCTTCGCCAAGCACCGCGAGAGAGGAGGAGGACTTGGGAGAGGGGGAGGGCTGCGCCGGGGCAAGGGTGCAGCTCCCATGCGCCTCGCCACTATATATAGGGGTGGAGGGGATTATTTCTGCCCTCCAAGTCCATTGGGGTTGGCAAGGTGGAGGAAAGAATCCCATCCTTTCCTTTCCCCATCGATTGTTATCCCCCTTTAGGATCTTGATCTTATCCCTTCGGGATATGATCTTATTCCTTCTAAGGGGGATCTTGGTGCGCTTGACCAGGGGTGTGGGGCCTTGCCCCACTACCTGACGCTCATGTGGGTCCCCCATGCAGGTGGGCCCCACTCCGAACCTTTAGAACCTTCCTGCATAATAGTGAAAAATCCCAACATTTTCCTGGGCCAAAATAGGACTTCCCATATATAAATCTTTACCGCTGACCATTCCGAACTCCTCGTGACGTCCGGGATCTCATCCGGACTCAACAACATTTGGTAACCACGTATATCTATTCCCTATAACCCTAGTGTCATCGAACCTTATGTGTAGACCCCACGGGTTCGGGAACCATGCGCATATGACCGAGACGTTCTTCGGTCAATAACCAACAGCGGATCTGGATACCCATGTTGGCTCCTACATGTTCCACGATGATCTCATC
The DNA here is from genome assembly GCA_021605205.1 of Aegilops longissima. NCBI lineage: Eukaryota > Viridiplantae > Streptophyta > Magnoliopsida > Poales > Poaceae > Aegilops > Aegilops longissima. The sequence goes on from CM038677.1 coordinate 312,088,739, forward strand.
GGATGAACCATGATGGCAAGGACTCAATCGATCCCGATACAAATCCCTTTGTCTAACGGTATTGTACTTGCCCGAAATTCGATCGTCGATACCGATACCTTGTTCAATCTCGCACGCAAGTCTCTTTACTGCTCGTCGGTGTAATGGGCCTCGGTAGGCAAACCCGAGCCCTCGGACCTTTCAAAAGATCAGGCAGACGGCGCCTCAAGACCCCAAGACGAAGAGCCGCTGAGAGTCGGGCAGAGCCGCCGACCGCCCTCCCAGCCGAGTCCCTGAGACGGCCTCGAAAAAAGCCGACTCCCAGCCAGCGACCTCCGGAGAAGCCGGCTAGGGGGAGTCGGCCCACGACTCCAACCACCTCCAGCCTATGCGACTATGGACGGGATGGGATGAGGCCGCCTCGCAGCCCATCCCCGCCTGCTCACAAAGGACAAGCATGGCCACAGCGCCAGATCGACGGAGATCTCCGTCCGGCTGCATCAAGCTACACGCCAGCCCTCGACATCGCACCCGTGGGCAGATCCTCGCACTCCACGACGGCCACCAGACGACCAAGACGGCGGGACCGCCGTCACGGGAGTGCAGAAGACGGCAAGAGCGCCTTAGACGACCTGCTGAGTCGGCCTCAAGAGTCGGGCCGACCCTCCCACGGCTCAAGGCCATTAACCGCACAAGACAGGAATGGCAACAAGGATCGCCTGTCAGCGGCGGCGCTGTTGTCATGACCCCATGACCAAGCTCGCGTCGTTAGAAGCACTGCTACAGTAATCCGCAGCCGGCAAGACCCGCCCACGGCGGACAAGGGCTGTCGGCCCCATGCTGGACCGTCGGTGGGGCCCACTAGTCGGCAGCCCCTAGAAGTCGGCGGAGAAGACGGTGACCTGAGAGACTGACGGCTGGGACCTGCGCCCAGCCGGATTACCATTGTACCCCCGGGGGGTAGGCCTATATTAAGCCCCCGGGGCACCCATGCAAGAAGTTGGACCCTAATAGTTTTAGACACACATAGAGGGAAGAGAAGAGCTAGCCGTGCCCTTCTCCTTCCTCACCCCGAACAGCTCAAGGAGCAACCTTGTACACACTTTGCCATAGTGATCATGCGGAGACCCCGCAGAGCAGCAGAGGGGTGTTATTCCACGGAGAGCCCCGGCCGGGTAAGATTCGCCGCGCATGCCTTCGCCTCATCCTGCTTCTGTGCACCGCGACGCTCTACTCGCCCCACCATGATAAGCCATCCTTGGCATATGTCGCACCCAACCCCGACATTTGGCGCCCACCATGGGGCTAGGTGCACCGCCGTCCGAGACCTCCTCCGACAGGAACCTTTTCTCTCGGCGAAGCGCAGCCAGCCCGCACGCCAGACGGAGTTCTGCACTGACGCTGCATGGCGCTGAGATCGCTCGCGGGCGAGCTGCTCGCCAACTTGTCGGCGAGGTTCGCCTCGACGAGCCTGCATCCGACGCAGTAACGGGCGGCCCTAAGAGCCTCCTCGCGGGCCTCTCGAAAGCAGCTCCATGTCGCCGCGAGCCTGCCACCGACCTGAGTCCGTGAGGGCTCCACCGACCCAATGCTGGTCGACTCGACACCGCTGCCGCTGACGCGTTTCCCCACCAACATGGTGGTTCACGATGAGCCGCCTCGCCAAGAGCGGCGGAAGCATCGCCACGGAAGTGCTCGCCATCGGTCATGGCGAGCCTTCCGGTGAGGGAGCTCATGATCCTCTCGACGCGGTTCTGCAAGACCTGACTGTGCCTATTCCGGAAGACGCTGACGCTGGGACGCTGGAGGCACGCCGACCTCAGCCCTCGTAGGCGCGAAGAAGCCGGGTAAGCATGCGACGCTTGTCGGCCTACCAGCGTGAGATGGATCGCGTTGCGGGCGGCTCGCCGCTCGGATCGGGCCTAGCCGCTTAGGCGCGGGTCCAGCAGCGCGCGTAGCTATCGCCAACCTGTTCGGGGCCAATCGCCTGTGTACGCCACGCCATGAGAACATCCGCGCCGCCAGCGGCGGCGACGAGCTGGATAACTTCGAGGGCGAGGAGCGCCACCGATGACGGAGTGAGTTCAGCAGCTCTCGACGCTGCTGCCGCGCGAAGACGGCCGCTGCCGCACGGAGGCACCGCGACGACAACACAGCAACTTGCCTTCCCGTCGAGATCAAGGCGCGACGTCTCGGACGCCGACTGGCTGTGTCCGTGGAAGAAAAAACAAGGATCCGGCTGTCAGCCTTAGTCAGACTCACATCTCCATCGAGCGCGGTGAAGACGGCCGCCCAAGAGCGGTGGAGCGGCGGGACGACTATCTGCCCCCTCCTCCCCGCACGTAAAGGCGAAGTCTCCCCGCCACCCGCCGAAAGATCCGACTCTCGGCGACCGCCTTTGGCCACCGAGAGGAGTCGGAGAAAACGACGCCGCCACCGGGTCGACCGACTCCACCGATCCTCGGCGCTGAAGAGGAAGACGAAGTTGGGCCCGCCTGTTTCGCACCTCGCATCCGAGACGAGCCCTTCCCGTGAGGGTTCACACTCCCGAGATACACCCAAATACACCGCTCCATGAAGCCGAGGACTGCTAGTTGACTACTCCATCACCGCAAGATGGCAAACGGCAACAAGCGCTGCTGTCAGAAAGTATGTTCCTCATGCCTGTGGCACGGCCCGACATGGTTGAACAGCTTGAAGCCCCGCAGCATCAACAGCTAGGTCGACTTCACCGAGGCCTTCATCCGCAACTTCACGAGCACATACAAGCGACCTCCCAAGCCTCGCCAGCTTTCCTCAGCGCAAGGCCCTAACGAGTCCACTCATGACTACCTCATGCTGGGCCGAGTTCAAACTCTTGGCGAGGGAGTGCACGAGGTGCAGGCTATCGAGTATTTCACCGCCGGGTGCGTAGAAGGCACCTCCTCAAGCACAAGCCTTTGCGACGAGCCGAAAACCTCGATGAGCTGCTGATCATAGCGCATAAGCACGCCACAGCCGACTCCTCCATGAAGACGGAGATTGAAGTCAGGCGACCGCAAGGTGGCTCCTCAGTTCCCCAGAACTCCGGGTCATGGCGACACCAATCGTCGACAAGCAGTAATGATCACAAGCGCAAGGCCCAAGAGTCGCTTCCAACAGCCGGCAGTGGCGACGGTTGAAGACCAAGTGGATAGAAGCAAAACCCATCAAGAAGTTGAATGGTCCTATCGCAGTGACTTTCATCGCCGACATCACGACTCGGTATGGCGCATCACACAACATCATCACCGGCTAATGGCACAAATTTTGCCAAAGGCGCCCGCCCGCTTTCTCGCGACACAAGGCATCCGATCGACTTAGCGCTCGGGGCCCATCCGCAATCAAACGACCAGGTGGAGCGAGCGAACGGCCTCATCCTCGTCGCATCAAGCCACGATCGTCGAACCATCAGAAGGCTCGCCGCTGCTGGCTCGAGGAGTTGCTACCGCCCTTCCGGAGTTTGCGACGACTCCAAACAAGTCAATCTGCTTCACGCCTTCTTCCTCGCCTATGGTGCCGGCCGCCATCCCAACGGATATAGAGTTCGACTCCCACGAGTCACCATGTACACCAAGAGGAAGCGTAAGAAGCACGCCAAGACGACCAGCGAGCTCAAGCCCGCTACTACAGCAAGAAGGTCAAGCCAAGATCATTCCAAGAGGGCGACTTTGTGCTCCGCTGATCCAAATAACAGCCGGCTAGCACAAGCTGTCGGCGCCTTTGGGAAGGCCCATTCATTGTCAAGAAAGTGTGGGCAACGACTCCTACTACCTGATCGACGCCCAGAAGCCCCGAGCACGCAAGAGGGACGACTCCGGCAAAGAGACGGAACGGCCATGGAATGCTAATCTTCCCAAGATTTTACAGCTGATGCAGTATGTACCACCCTACCTTTTGTGTTTAAAGTACTAAGACTTCGGCCCCAAACGAAGCTCGGGACTGCCCTCTTTGATTATCTCAGATGATAAGAATTATGCCTTCGAGTATGTTACTCTTTATTACGCTGTTTGGCACCGGCTCGACTAGTCGGCCTGGGACTCGCCGCCTTGGGCTATGAGATGCTTCCTGCAGCCAGACAAGTAACGTGCGGTGCCTAAGCCCTCTCCTCGTCAAGGTCGCAGCTCGCAGAGCTTAATCGTGGTGGGCAGGAGTAAGGAAGAACGGGCACCCACACGAAAAATGGCTAAGGACCCAAAGCATAAACATAGTCTAAACCGGCTTCCAGCCCCTTTTTGCACAAACCGACTCCTAAATAGTCAGTTGGCTGCTTTCTATTCAACTTGTTTAAAAGATTCTAAGAGACGGCCAAGCACTTGACCTAAACGGTAGTCCGCAGAGCAGTTGCCCAATGGGCAAGGCGGCGACTAAGGGAAGGCGGCAAAGGAAAAAGCCATAAGAGCAATAAGCAAGGAAAGATGAAATTAGGATAATATTTACACAACTTAGGCCCTTGGCCGGATCTTCGGACAGAGGTTCAAAATACACCCCGCGGGTGGAATTGTGCGAATTAACAAGTTTTTTCGAAGACTATCAAAGCAGATAAAACAAAGGCGAGACAGCAGCCTAGGAAGCGGCAGACGGTTCGGGGGCCGGAGGAGACGGCGGGCGCAGACGCCGGGCGGCCGGTCAGGCAGTCTCGGCTTGATCATCTTCGGCGGCAGCCGCCCAGACGGGCGCTGCTCGTTGCTCGAGGCACGGCCGAAGCTGGAGGCTGGTCGCCTGCTTCCGCCTTCCGGGCGCCCATCTCATCTCCGTGACTCCGCCCGCCTTCCTCCTCGGCGCTGAGCCGATCACGCCCGCCGAAGTTCTCGCCAGAATCCGGTTCATCCTCAACTACTCCGCGGCGCCCCCGCCGCCCTCAGCCTCTCGTGGATAAAGACGCTGGTGTCCAGATAGTCGATGATCGCCGCCAAGACGCCGACGAGGGCGCTTTCGCAGCCAAGAGCTCCGCCGGGCCTTCGACCGAACGCGCCAGCCGGTCCAGATCCAGCCTCGATACCGTGCTTCGACGAATTCCAAGGCTCGCGCGCTTCCAGCCGCCACGGAACCTTCCAGTTTAAGACGGCCAGCCATGATTTCCAGCACCGGCAGTCCGACCGGAGTGCGAGAACCGCATGTCCGCCACAGGCAACGACGCTGGTGCCAACACGCTGCCGGGCGCAGATCCGATGGGCCGCCGCAGACGAGCCACAATGCTCGGAGCTGCTCGCCAAGGGTCCGGGCGCGGCAGCGATTCGACACCACTCGCCTTCCCGCCATCAGCCTCGATGGCTTGATTGGCCGCTATGCGTGGCCGGAAAGAAGTCTGCCAAGACGTAAGAACAAGCAAGTCAAAAACTAGAGTCGACCCCCGACCTATAGTCGGCGGCCCAAAGGAAGAAGTAAAAAATTCACCATCGACGATGTCCTCGATTTCATGGAAGCCGGAGGTCAGCAGTGTTTTTGTCGGTCCAGAGGAGCGCCGCTTCTAACTCGCCAGAGAGCAGCCTCTCTTCTCCGCCTGTCCCGCCGCTTAAGCAGCTCCTCTGCTTCCGCCAGCTGCAGTAGCTGCAGGTCGCGCCCACGGCGAAGCTTGTTGCATTCTCCCTTGGCACGCATAGGCGGTGTTGGCTGTACCCAGCTGCCGTCAAGAGTGGCGCTGGCCTCTCAAGAATAAAAAGAAGAAGGACGGAAGCCGCCGCCTAAGAAGGTCGCCAGAAGATCCGCCCGACCGCTCAGTAGTCGGACCGAATCTCGGGACTACAGCCAGCGGTAGCAGCCAGCCGCCCCGTGAAGAAGAAAGAAGACTCACCTCGCCTCGACAAGACAGCAGTCCGCTTGCCCAGATCCTCAACGCTGCGCTTGAAGGCAGTGGCGCTGGAGGTTGTGATACTCCGCGATAAGAATTTCGCATAAAGGTACAAATTTGGAAATCGACAGATAGAGTTCCGAGTCGCCGCCAAGAGCCGCCGGAAACTCGGGATTACACTGAGTGGGAAGGCCGGCGCTTCACGGAGAAGAACAAGAAAAACTCAAAATGAAACATACCCACACGGCGGCTCGTGACGCCAGTGCCCTTGGTGCAGTTTGATGGCGCCGCCAGCCCGCAGCTTCGCCAGACGCCCAGAGCGCTTATGTTCAGCGGCTCAGGCTTCATCGCACTCCACCTAACGGGCGTGGCGCTTGTCGCCGCGCCTAGAATGGCCGAAGCCGGCGGCGCCGCCTCCAAAGGGCGCGCGCCAAGTCGCTTTCTCAAGACGGGCGGCGCGCTGGCGAGGCGACTTGAAGGAGCAGCTTGCCACAGCTCGCCATCGGTCGGCGGCACAGCGGTCCGCCGCTGCTTGCCTCGCGAAGCCTCGATCGTGGTGGAGGCGGCGGGGCGACACGGCGCGTGCCCGGCTGGAGGCCTCACCACCTTCCTCTCCGCGACGGGAACTCGCCTGCTCCTCCGGCTCTGCCTGTGAACTCCGGGCGGCGGCGGCGCAGAGCCAGCGGGTGACGAGCAGCGCCGACCGGAGGCGCGCGGCCTCCTCGGCTCGCCTCTTGGCTGCGACGGCGGCTTCGCCTCCTCCAAATCTCTTCGGGCGGAAGCTGCCGCCTTCGCCTCCGCCTTTCCAGCGGGCGGCCTCCTCCTCAAGGCTTCTCCTGCTTCGGCCTGCCGCCTCCCGGAGGTCGGCGGCAGGGTCAATCCGCCGAGTATTGGCGGACGCCGCCGACCCCATGACGGAGGCGGCGGTGACCTTCCAAGGTGAGAGAAGCCCCGATGCTAAGAAGACACATAAAAGACTTGGACAAGACGGACCAGAAGAAAACAAGACAAAATAAGAAGCACTTACGCAGAGACCAGCGGCGTTTCATCACTTCCTTGCGGAAGCGGTTAGCCTTTGCGACCGCTTTCACGGCTGGGTCGCGCGACCGGCCCCTGAACTTCTTCGCCGCCGCCGCAAGCTCGCCCGCCCGACGCCACCCGACCACCTAAGCCGACGGAGGAACTCGCCTCGATGGCCGACCGGTTGGCGGCGGGGACGACTTTTCGCTGCCATCTCAGCCAGGCCGGGCGAAGGTCGCCAAGGCCTGAAGTCGCCGGCCCTCCTCCTTCTTCCGGGCCTCCATCGCCGCCACTCCCAAGTCGGGTCGCTGGCGCTCGCCTCCGCCCGGTCAGGGACGAACTCACAGGACGGCCCCGTGGTGCCGGCTGAGGGCTGCATGAGGGGGTTCTGACTCGGAAAGAACCAAAGAAAATCAGAGTCGGACTCTGCTGAAAAAGAAACCTGAAGAGCAAGAGGGTGGCGCGCGAGTACGGCTCCTTGCCGAACTGCCATTCCGCCGTGAGACCGCAGTTCGCTAGGAAGTTCACCGTGTCCGCCACCTCCGCGTGGGGGATATCCTTGAGCACACCGATCGAGTCTCGGTGGCCGCCATCCGACAAATCAGATGAGGTCGGCCTTGGAGTGGAAGGACTCACGCACCACGGCGGCGCGCCAAGTCGGCCCCGGGCCAGCCCTCCGACTCGCCAAGACTCGGAGTCGCTACACGGCGGCGGCGCCGCAGGAGTCAGCCCCCCTGTCCCGATGGGGACCAGCCGGGAAGTCGCTCGCTAACTCGCCGCCCTGTAAGGCAGCCGGTTGACCCAGTCGCCTTCTGGAGCGACATTCTTCACATAAAAGTAGGAACGCTGCCACATCTTCACCGACTTGATCAGCGGGATGGCAGGGAAGGGGTTGTCGGCGACTGGCCTCCGCATCGCGATGAAGGTGCCGCATGAGCGCGACGCCGCGACGTGTGCCGAGCTTGACCTGGAAGAACTCCCCCCACAGCTCGATGGTGGGAAGAACGCCAAGAAAGCCATCGCACAAGGAGGCGAAGGCGGCCAGCAGCACCACCGTGTTTGGAGTGAGGTTGTGCGGCTGGAGCCCGTGGAACTCTAGGAAGGCGCGAAGAAGCCGCCGCAGCAGCCCTGCATCGCGATGAGGTGCGAAAGCGAATATAACCCGCCGCCGCCCTCCGCGCCGGTGTTATTTCGCCGCTGGCGCGGGCGCGCTGGTCCGCGACAAGTTTGCGCCGATGCGCGCGTCTCGCGGAGGAACCTAATGATGTCGCTGCCCACTTCGAGCCGCCCCACACGCCGGAGCGACGGCGAGATGCGAGCGGCGAGGAGGAGTTTCATCTCGCGGGCGCGGGCGTGGTCCGGCGCGGGGAGGCAAGAGGAAGACGAAGCAGAAGGAGAAGGAGCAAGAGTAAGCGAAATGGGGAGATGGTGCGCGGCGCCGCTGTTCTCCTCCCGCCTAGTTATAGGCGCCAGGCCGAGAAGCCGGCGGGCGGGTATGGGATTAATCGCGCCGAAAACCCCACGCCCCATGATTTAATTCCATGACGTTATCGCGCGCAGAACGGCGGGGAACCCAACCGCCGGCGCGGCCGCAACAGATCCGCCCATGCACCGTGGCGCGGTAGTGGCGGGCCCCGCCTGACGGGCCTGTCCCGTCACGCGCGTGGGTGGGCAGGCTGACCCTGCCAGCGGGCGTCAAGTGGGCGGGTTCAAGAACGGGCAGCTGCCTAGAAGCTTATCAGGCACGCTGCCCGGATCCCGCCACGACCTTCGAAACCTTTGAGGAGCAAGACGACCTCCTACAAGGCCGACTCCAGCTAGTCGGCTCAAGAGGGAGACGGCGAGCCGAGCCCAGATTCTTCCATTAGAGGGATGAAACTGTTGAGGCCCCTCGACCTATTGCCCTCGGCGCCTCACCAGCTTCGGGGACTACTGTCGGAGTAATGGGCCACGGGTAGGCAAACCCGAGCCCCTGGACCTTTCAAAACATCAAGGAAGACGGCGCCCCTCAAGACCCCAAGACGAAGAGCCGCCTTCTGAGAGTCGGCGGCAGAGCCGCCGACTACCCCTCCCAGTCGAGTCCGAGAGACGGCCCCGAAATAAGCCGACTCCCAGCCAGCGACCTCCGGAGAAGCCGGCTAGGGGGAGTCGGCCCGCGACTCCAACCACCTCCAGCCTATGCGACTACGGACGGGATGGGATGAGGCCGCCTCGCAGCCCATCCCCGCCTCGTTCACAAAGGACATGCATGGCCACAGAGTGTCAGATCGACGGAGATCTCCGTCCCGGCGCGGCATCAAGCACACGCTGCCCTCGACATGAGCCCCTGTGGGCGAGCCCTATACCCACGACGGCCCGTCTGCAGACGACCAAGATATGGATTACTGCCGGGCTGGAGTGCAAAGACGGCAAGAGCGCCTAGACGGACCCGCTGGGAGTCGGCCTCCAAGAGTCGGCCGCCCTCCCACGGGCTCCGCGGCCATTAACTGCATAAGACAGGAATGGCAATGTGATCGCCTGTCAGCGGCGGCACTGCTGCTATGACCCCATGACCAAGCTTATGCTGTTAGAAGCACGGCTACAGAATCCGCAAGCCGGGCAAGATTCGCCACAAGGGCGGACAAGGGCTGTCGGCCCCATGTTGGATCGGTCGGCGGGGCCCACTAGTCGGCGGCCCCTGTAAGTCATGGAGAAGACGGCGACTGAGAGATCGACGGCTGGGACCTCGCGCCACCGGATATTATTGTACCTGGGGTAGGCCTATATAACCCCCCGGGCACCCATGCAAGAGGTTGGACCCTAATAGTTTTAGACACATATAGAGGGAAGAGAAGCGCTTAGTCGTGCTCTTCTCCTTCCTCACCTCAACAGCTCAAGGAGCAACCTTGTACCCACTTTGCCATAGTGATCATGCGGAGACCCCACAGAGCAGCAGAGGGGTGTTATGTCCACGGAGAGCCCAAGCCGGGTAAGATTCGCCGCGCATGCCTTCGCCTCATCCGCTTCTGTGCACCGCCACGCTCTACTCGCCCCCACCATGATAAGCCATCCTTTGGCATATGTCGCACCCAACCCCCGACCTGTTCAGAACACATCATCCCTGATCAACCCCTTGGTCACATTTTGCACATTATGATGATGTCCTACCGAGTGGGCCCGTAGATACCTCTCCCTTTGCACAGAGTGATAAATCCTACTCGATTCGTGCAACCCAATGACACTTTCGGAGATACCTGTAGTGCACCTTTATAGCCACCCAGCCATTGCCAGGACGCTTTGGTACACCCAAAGCATTCCTACGGTATCCGGGAGTTGCACAATCTCATGGTCTAAGGAAAAGATACTTGACATTAGAAAAGCTTTAGCATAGGAACTACACGATCGCTGTGCTAGGCTTAGGATTGTCTTGTCCATCACATCATTCTCCAAATGATGTGATCCCGCTATCAACGATATCCAAAGGTCCATGGTCAGAAACCGTAACCATCTGCTTGATCAACGAGCTAGTCAACTAGAGGCTTACTAGGGACATGGTGTTGTCTATGTATCCACACATGTATCTGAGTTTCCTATCAATACAATTATAGCATGGATAATAAACGATTATCATGAACAAGGAAATATAATAATAACCAATTTATTATTGCCTCTAGCGCATATTTCCAACAATGACATCATATATCAACCTGTAAATTATGCATCAAGGGAGTACAGATATCCATATGGACAAGTTAAAAATATCAACATAAGCAGAGTTGGACACCAATCCAACTTGATCATCATGTCAAGTCATCTGACTTAACCCAAATAGTTTCATCAACACACACACACACATGGTTTGTAAAACTCTGGACATAGTTTAAGCAGCATCGCCCAACTGTCCTTGACAGTGGACGTGGCTATTCGAATAGTTTTACACTCTGCAGAGGTTGCACACTTTACCCACAAGATCCGGGGAACTTCCGTGTCATCCACGAACTGCGGTACCTCAAGTACCCGGGGTAAGCACCCGATCACTATCTTTCCCTAGACGGCACTAACATAGGCTCCACTCGATTGGTAGTAACCCCCTTGCCCAACATTTCATATCTTAAAATTGTGGAGTCTCGCTCCCATATTCATCACATACCACAAGCATGGCGTACCAATGGTGTGTCTGATGCCCTGTAAAAACAGTCATGGCCGCCCTACCTGGCATGACCCCATCCCGAGAGTGACCTCATGTCACCCCCGTCACTAGTAATGTGGGCACCATGGTAGTATTGACCTAGGTAATCAATAGTGCCCTTTCCCATATAAGGGTAGAGTGGTTGTGCATTTAAGGTTGGGACAGTCGACAAATCTTAAATCGAATCTGTTTTTGGAAACACTTCCACACAACTTGCTCTGGTACACCACTTCTTTATCAAGTGGTAACCTAGCTCACCATCTCCCTCGGGCATTAGTGGCACCCGACGGGTTTTTTGAAAAGTCTTTGAAAACAACCTGGTTTCCTTCACCATGCATATACCCATCCCATTTGCGTAGCAGCTACCTGGCATCCTAACTACACCCACTCGCATAACCCTCATAGAAAGGTAGGGTCATGCGCCATGCAAGTGTCAATAAGAAAAGCAACGGAGGCAAACCACCACAAGTGGTCACCACATCATCATGACTTCGATGCAAGCAATAAAAGTGCCATATGACATGAATAAAATGGGGTTTCATACACATGGTCAAAGGGCTGCTTGCCTTGTCCTTCAGAGTTTTCAAACCTTCTGGTCCATCTTCAAGTACTTCGTCTACTTTGCCAACTAACGACGGGAACAATCATAATAAGCAACACAACAAGGCAAAAATAAAATTGCTCTAAACATGTGAGTTGGACTTTTCTAGGATATCCCTGATCATATAAAAATGACCAAAGTGGTTTCATTGGGATTGGGTCAATGGATATTTTTGAATATTTCAATATGATGGGATCAAGGGATTTGTGGATTTGCAAGAAGTGTACAGAAATGTTATTTTGAAAAATGAGCAAAGGCACCCAATGAACAAAGCATGATTTTAGAAGCATCTAAGAGTTGGTTTCACTGGATTTGGAGTTCAAATGAATTTTCTATGATTTTGCAAAGTTGGCTCTATATGGAGAAATGGACCATTATTACAGGTGGCATAGAAAGTATTCGAAAATATGTTCAACAACTAAGTTTTGAACTCATAAGTATCTAGGAATTTTAATCATGGAATTTGGATAAAAAATGGGATCTATGTGATTTTCTAAAGTTCATCACAGAAATGGAAAATAGGATTTGATAAATATTTGTGAAGAAAATATTTCTGGAAAAAATCCCAAATTGCACCATGTGATAGAGAATGAATTTATGAACTTCTAGAAATTGAATCATCCAATTTGGAGTCCATTTGATTTATTTATGGTTTTTGAAGTTTTACTGGAAAAATAAAAAGAGAAAAGGTATCCACCATATTAGGTGTTGCGGGCGACATTTACCGCCGTAGCGCACTGGGCCTGGCCCAGCTGCCCAGCCGCACAGGAGGGGAGGGCGACGTCGAAGGTGCCTGCTTAGTAGTGTGCTTTCGCGCAGGGAAATGGAGACGGTCGAGGGCGTTTCCACTTAAACGGGCGGGCCCGCCTGCTGGGTTGCTGACATGCGGTTCCCACCGGAAGGTTGTCTTCAACCTCCCACGCGCGCTCTGGCCGCGGGGAGGAGCGGTTCCCGACGGCGATAGCCGGGGCTACAGAGCGTCTACAGCGATGCTCTGCCCACCGGTGTTCTCAGGAGGAAGAGCCGCATCCATCAGCGTATGGATCGCTCGCCGAGGAGGGCTGTCGTGGCGATGGCCTGGACGACCGCGGTAGAGGCCGTTGGCCATCTTTGGCTTTGAGCGCACGATGCTCCTGGGGATGAACGGCAACGAGGGAAGGGCTTTCGGTGTTGAAAAGAGAGTACGGGGCTGTCCAGGGGGAAGAGAGAGGGGCCGATGCCTGCGAATTTAAGCAGCGGCCGGCGGCCCGGCTCCGGCCTAGGAGGAGGATGGAGGGCACAAGAGAGAGAGAGAGAGAGAGAGAGAGAGAGAGAGAGAGGGTTGGTCCGGGGGGCGTACGGGAGAGAGATAGAGCCAGTGGCGTGCATAGAAGGGCTTGGGAATGCCTTATACGGCAAGGCTGTGGTGCACCATGAGCTTTGCTCGCGGGTGCCCGCGGGATCTGTCCTAGGGGACGTTGGGAGGGGACAGACTGGGTCACTGGCTCTCGTGGAGTCCGTCCAGTAGCGAGGTAGGTGAGAGAGGGAGCGGGGTGAGACCAGAGGTGGGCCGGCCGCGTGGCCAGAGAGTGGCTGAGCCGGGCGGTGCTCGGGCACGCGACAGTGAGCTCAAAAGGGAGAGAAGGAGGAGGGGCCCGACCGGCTGCCGCGTCCCGGTCGCCGAGGCGGCCTTGGGGGACACGAGGGGGAGGCCTTAGGTGGTCAGGTGCCTCGGGCAGGATGTGGCTACAGTGCGGGAGCACACTGTAGCGCGCTCCAGAGCACCCATTTGGCATGCCACGGCATGCCATTGGCATTAGCGCGTGGCCAAACTTGTCCACTTGCTGTGGGGTGGTACTGGGATGCTCTGAGATGCTTAGGAGGTAAGGTAGGAGGGAGGAGTAAGAAGTAGGAGGGCAGAAAAGGTGCTGCCATGGTGAAAACAAAGGGAAAGAGGTGGGTTTTACCCCATCAATAATTGAGCTGTGGATTTGCCATTGTTACTGGAGGTGGAAGGGGACTAGGAGGGGCTGTGGTAAAACTTTGAGCCCATGGAGATTAGTGGAAGGGGTCAAAATGGTGTTTTTGGAAATATGGCAGAAGGTGTTTGATTCTGGTTTGGGCAAGAAAATTAATTCAAATTGCCATGAGGCTTTACAGGGTCAAATGTCATAAAGAAATAAGGTGTTGCACCAAGTTTGAGTTCATTTGGGTAAAGTTGCCAATGCAACTTTTGTAAACCCTAGAAATCAAAAGAAATGCATTTACCAAGATCTAGTCATGCAAAACCATTCCCCTTGATGCACCACTTGGTGTAGTGTCATCATTTGGGCTTGTGAGCATGACCACAAAGTTTGAGGGCATTTCGAATAAGTTGGCAATGTAGAGTTGTTCAAATTTGGTTCTGCACAGAGAGGGTTTTGAGGGACTTTGACCAAGGTATCTTCCTCTCCAACTTGTGCAATTTGATCTAGATGCATGATTACATCATTTGAGCATGTGCACCAAGTTTGAGAGCATTTGGACAACTTTGACAATGTAAAGTTGCTCAAACTTCAAAATGGACAGAAATGGTTTTGAGGGGTTTTCTTGATCTTCAAGACATGAGGCTTGGCAAGATCATCAAATATGTCATATGTGACATGTTATAATTTTATTGGAATTTATGAGGAATATTTCCTTTGTAAATATTTCAAAAGGTTGAAATATCCAGAAAGGATTTTTGAGGGATTTGACCAATATTTTGATCATGACCATGTGTTGAAAAACTTATATATGGACAATATATGTCCTATGAGTTTCCTAAATTTTATCAAATATTTTTGAAATAATAAAATAATTTTAACCTATTAAAGACCATTTCTGGCCTTAAGAAAAGCCTTTAAATAAAATATCAAAATAACTTTTAAAATTATATCTTTGTGGTTTTTGGGAGTCCTATATCTAATAGGAGTCAAATCTAATTTTTGAAAGATTTTTCATACCCTTAATTAAGTACTTGTAGTTCAAGTCTCAATTCAGGGGGTTTTGGAAAACCTAATTTAGAAAATACTTTTTGGAAAAAAAAAATTGTAAGAAAATACTATTATGTCCTATACACATGGCATGATAATTGGGCAAAGTTTTGGATCAAGGGGAAGGAGTATAAGAGTTGGGGGGTTTATTTGATTTTTAGAGCACTTGCAACCAACACACAAAAATCAAATCAAGCAAAGACTAAAACACTCAAAAGTTTTTGTCAAACCACATTTTAACATGATTTATTGTCTTCAAGTGTTGTGGCATGAAAATCAGGGTGTGACAGTTTCACTAGTGGCTTCTCTCAAGATAGCATGTATTACGGTGGGTGAACAAATAACTGCCGAGCTATTGATAGAAGAGCGCACAGTTATGAAGTTATCTAAGGCAATGATCATGAATATAGGCATCACGTCCGTGTCAAGTAGACCGAAACGATTCTGCATCTACTACTATTACTCCACACATCGACCACTATCCAGCATGCATCTAGAGTATTAAGTTCATGAGAGCAGAGTAACGCATTAGGCAAGATGACATGATGTAGAGGGATAAACTCAAGAAATATGATATAAACCCCATCTTTTTATCCTCGATGGCAACAATACAATACGTGCCTTGCTGCCCCTACTGTCACTAGTAAAGGACACCGCAAGATTGAACCCAAAGCTAAGCACTTCTCCCATTGCAAGAAAGATCAATCTAGTAGGACAAACTAAACCGATAATTCGAAGAGACTTGCAAAGATATCAAATCATGCATATAAGAATTCAGAGAAGAACCAAATAATATTCATAGGTAATCAAGTTCATAAATCCACAATTCATCGGATCTCGGCAAACACACCACAAAAGAGTATTACATCGAATAGATCTCCAAGAACATCGAGGAGAACTTTGTATTGAGAATCAAAGAGAGAGAAGAAGCCATCTAGCTAACAACAATGGACCCGAAGGTCTGTGGTAAACTACTCACGCTTCATCGGAGAGGCATGGTGTTGATGTAGAAGCCCTCCATGATCGATTCCCCCTCCGGCAGATAAAAAGGCCCCAAGATGGGATCTCACAGGTACAGAAGTTTGCGGCGGTGGAAAAGTGGTTTCGTGGCTCCCCCTGATGTTTTAGGGTATAAGAGTATATATAGGCGAAAGAAGTATGACTGTGCAGCTACGAGGGGCCCACGAGGGTGGGGGCGCGCCTACCCCCTGGGCGCGCCCTCCTGCCTCATGGCCGCCTCGTGGCATTCTAGACTTCAACTCCAAGTCCTATGGTTTGCTTTCGGTCCAAGAAAGATCATCGTGAAGGTTTCATTCCGTTTGGATTCCATTTGATATTACTTTTCTATGAAACACTAAAATAGGCAAAAAACAGAAACTGGCACTGGGCCTCCAGTTAATAGGTTAGTCCCAAAAATAATATAAAAGAGCATATTAAAGCCCATTAAACATCCAAAAATAGATAATATAATAGCATGGAACAAACAAAAATTATAGATACATTGGAGACGTATCAGCAACCACCGTCGTGAGGTGGCCGAGGAGCGGGAGCAGGAGCTCCAAGCTTCGTACGCGGCCCTTGAGCAAAGATCAAAGCACGCAGGGCCGCCCTGGCAGCATCGCTAAGCGGGGGCCCTTCCGATGAGAAAGAGGTCCAGGAACGCGAGGAGACGTTGGAGCTAGGTCTTGGAGCACAGCCTGGAGCTCGAGCGGCTGGAGGTGAGGGAGCGCTAGGTAGCCACAGCTGAGGACGCTGTCGCCACACGGGAGGCCAAGATCCAGGAGGAGGTTGACCACAGGGTGGCAAAGGCCCGCGCGGCTCTCGCCGATGAGTACCGCCTAAAGTTGGAGCTCCTGGAGGCCGAGGTCATGGGTAGGACCGCTGCCCTCAGGACAAAGCTAGATGAGGCGGAGCAGCGCGAGAGGGCTGCCCAGGAAGCTCAGGCCTCTGCTCAAGCTGCCTTGGCCTCCACTTGCGCCGACCTGTTCTCGCTTCAGTAGTAGGTTGATGGCTCCGCATCTCTTGCAAAGAAGAACGTGGACGAAGCGTGCCGCCGTCGGGCGCTGCAGCACGTGCGTGCCTCGATGCTCCACGATATCAGGATCAGTGCCAACCAGGCCCTGGGAACCATCTGCGAGGAGAGCGTCACTCACCCGCACGAGGATGACGACGCCAACCACCTTCGCTTCTTCACCGAGATCGTGACCCGTTTGGAGGACTGGGTCGCGAGGGCTCGTGAGCTCGCTGAAGAGAGGGGTCGGGGCCTTCTAGGGCGTGCATTCTCACGTGTCTTCAGCCATCTCCTCAACCTCGACCCCCACTTTGACTTCAATGCCGTCATAGCCCCCGTGCCGAGGGTTATCCAGGATAACCTAACGAACTGGGTGGACGACCACGTGGATGCCCTGGTCGCAGAGTTCGCTCATGAGGATGACGCGGTCGTGATCGTAGCCATAGAAGGCGATGCAGATGACGATGACGAAGACGACGCGAGTGACAACGCGGGTGGCGCGAATGAAGACAGTGAGGACGATGCCGAAGGCAGTGCCTCTGGCTAGGCCTGCCTTTCCCTTTGCCTTAATCTGCAAGCATAAAACCTTCGGGCACAGCCCTGCGGGGCGTAAATGCATTTTTGAAGGGGGGCCTTATAATGTATGAAATGATGATATGCCTTTTAAAAATAGGATTTGGAATGTGCCGTTGCGATCCCGCGGGCTCCCGAGTGGGGTAGTTATTGTAACTTATCTTGGTTCCGTAGCTCTTGAGCGAGTCCTGAGGTCGTGGGTGCACCTTCCACCCGAGGCGAGCCCTCTGGGGCTTGCGACGTTTTAAGTCTCCTGGGAATCCTACTGGCCCGCCGAAGAGGGCCTCGCGAGGATCCGATTGTCAGATAATGGCAAGGTGTGTGCGCGATGATCCTGTGGTGGTTGCACTCCAGCCCGATGGCGGGGCCTTGGCATCTCTGGAGCCAGCCCGAGCATGCCTTGACGCGCGCATACCATGCCCAGTTCCCGCTCGCGAGGCACTCACATGGGGGTAGCAGGTGCGAGCCTCACCCTCAATACACGAAGCCAGAAAGCAAGAAATTGCCACGAGACAAGAAAAATTCCCCCCGTTTTTCTTTTGATAAACACAAAAAGTTCCAAATATCACTCCAAAAGGCGGCAAGACGAGTTATAGGAAGAAAGGCGGAATCGAATGGCTGCGTCCGGCACCCAGCTAGTCTTCTTGTCTTCTCACCAGCACGGAGCTAAGTGCTTCCACTGGCGTGGGCATAGTCATTGGGGGACAGTGTCGACAGCCAGCACGGAGCATGGTGCTTCCACTTGGACATGGGTGGGAGCCCCCGTGAGGCCTGAGGGCGGCACTCAGGAGACTCTGGGCGTGTATAGCCCCACTCATTATTACGTGAGACTATCAAGAGCAGAAACCTTCACAGACACGGGGCCTTGCGTCATGTCGCCTGACGAGGGCCCTGCCCTGGGCCTCCCCCGACCACCGTTGGGGCATCCGGAAACCAGGACGAGACCAAGGAGCAAGGGGGACGCTAGCAGTGCCCTCGGCGACCGCAGGCCCTCCTGGGGGGCTCGTCGGCGCATTCCCCGGCACAAGACCTACCTCCATGCAGCATCTTGCTCCATGCGGTGCGAGGGAGGCCATGGCCCTGGCTCCCCCGCACAGCCCCCAGTGCACTTCGCCCACCGACAGCTGGGCCATCGCCCTGGGGTCCCTGTCCGCAGCTGTGGCTTGGTTCACCTGCGGTCCATGGTTAGCACAATAGTGCTCCTAGGATATCAGCTGTACCAAGTGGTTTTTGTCGTTGAAGGTGTCGGTGAAGCTCCGGGGCGGCTCGCGGCGAGCCTCGGCTTCATGTGCCCCCGACACCCAGCCCGGTGAGGAGAACCTGCCAGGACCTTCTCTTGGCGCGTACTGTAGATCCATCATGGGAGGTACGCAGGCGTATGGAATTGCCACGCCAGGGTCGTTGCTTGGGCGCCATGCGTCGTTGGCCACCAGGCTCGGCACCAGGCTCTGATGGCCGCGGGGTGGCATCCCGGCGCGGCCCCAGGGGGGATTGCCCAAGCTTGCCTCAGCTAGGGGTGGCACAGTCGAGCTAGGACGATGGTGCTACGGACCGGGTTGATGCCGTTGGGTCCCCCAGGTGCTCCAGGGAGGGGCGCGTGGGCTTGGCGGGGGCCAGCACACGCCTCGGCCACAGCCTGTGACGTAGGCAGGGTGCAGAAAGGTGTCGCGCCTCTGCAGGTGGCATCAAGTAGCTCGCCAACCCGCTCCAGCAAGGCGTCGCGGCCGCCTTCCGCCAACCTGCAACGCAGCAGCTCCCGCGCCACGATGAGTGCGGCTCGCATGTTCGCCTGCTCCCGGCGACTGTGTGGTGCGGTGATACGTCTCCAACGTATCTACTTTTCCGAACTCTTTTGCCTTTGTTTTGGACTCTAACTTGCATGATTTGAATGGAACTAACCCGACTGACGCTGCTTTCATCTAAATTGCCATGGTGTTATTTTTGTGCAGAATAAAAAGTTCTGGGAATGACCTGAAAATCAACGGAGATTATTTTTGGAACTAATAAAAATATTGGCGAAAAAATCATCGTCAGGGGGCCACACCCTATCCATGAGGGTGGGGGGCATGCCCACCCACTTGGGGAGCCCCCTGTGACCTTGTGGGCCCCCTGGACCTCTACTGACCTGAACTCTAACTCCATATAATCTCTTTCGGGGAGAAAAAACAGGGAGAAAGTGTTAGTGTCAAAACCTGAAGATCTCAGGTAGGGGGTCCCAAGCTGTGTGTCGTGGATCGATGGGTAACAGGAGACAGGGGACACGATGTTTACCCAGGTTCGGGCCCTCTTTATCGAGGTAATACCCTACTTCCTGCTTGATTGATCTTGATGAATATAGGGTTACAAGACTTGATCTACCTGGAGATCATATGTTGTGTTCTAAGACCTAAGGGTATGATGAGTAATGTCATAATCATATATCGACTAGCCTGGCCTAGGCTTATATAGTGCACCAGAGGGCTAGGATAACAAGAGTCCTAGCCGAATACGTTGGTGGAGAGGATTCCTTGTCTTGATCACCAAGTCTAGTGGAATACTCCTTGTATGCGGCATAGGCTGCCCGAAGTGGCCCATGAGTGAATCGCCATGGGGGTCCTCGGCCCGATTCACCAGGTCGGGAGACGATGTGGTGAGTACCCCCTAGTCTAGGACACCTTCATTAGCCCCCTTAACCGGTCTTCATGTTGGGGAACGTAGTAATTTCAAAAATTTTCCTACGATCACGCAAGACCATGGTGATGGCATAGCAACGAGAGGGGAGAGGTCCGTCCACGCACTGTGAGACCGAAGCGAAGCGCTATATTAACGCTGTTGATGTAGTCGACGCCTTCACGATCCGACCGATCCAAGCACCGCATTCGCACCTCCGAGTTCTTGGCACACGCTCAGCTCGATGACGATCCCCGGCTCCGATCCAGAAAGCGTCGGGAAGGAGTTCCACAAGACGACGGGCAGGACGATCTTGATGTTCTATCACGAGGGCTTCGCCTAAGCACCGCCACAATATGATCGAGGTGGAATATGGTGGAGGGGCACCGCACACGGCTAAGGAACGATCCGTAGATCAACTTGTGTGTTCTAGGGTGCCCCCTGCCCCGTGATATAAAGGAGCAAGGGGAGGGCCTGCCAGCCCTTGGGCGCACCAGGAGGGGGAGTCCTCCTCCTAGTAGGAGTAGGACTCCCTTCCTAGTCCTACTAGGAAGAGGGAAGGGGAAGGAAAGAGAGGGAGAGGGAGAGGAAAAGGGGCTCGCGCCTCCCAGTCCAATTCGACTCCCCATGGAGGGGGGCGCACCACCTGGTGCAGCCCTCTCTCCCTCTGGCCCAATAAGGCCCATAACTTCCCGGGGGTTCCGTAACCCTCCAAGACTCCGGTTTTCTCCGAAACTTCCGAACCTTTCCGTGTCCGAATATAACCATCCAATATATCAATCTTTATGTCTCGACCATTTCGAGACTCCTCGTCATGTCCGTGATCACATCCGGGACTCAACTCCTTCGTACATCAAAATACATAAACTCATAATAACCGCCATTGAAACCTTGCTGCGGCGGACCCTACGGTTCGAGAACTATGTAGACATGACCTAGAACTATTCTCGGTCAATAACCAATAGCGAACCTCGGATGCTCATATTGGTTCCTACATATTCTACGAAGATCTTTATCGGTCAAACCGCATAACAACATACGTTGTTCCTTTGTCATCGGTATGTTACTTTCCGAGATTCGATCGCCGGTATCCAATACCTAGTTTAATCTCGCTATCGGAAAGTCTCTTTACTCGCTCCGTAATACATCATCTCACAACTAACTCTTTAGTTGCAATGCTTGCAAGGCTTATGTGATGTGTATTAATGAGAAGGCCTAGAGATACCTCTCCGACAATCGGAGTGACAAAACCTAATCTCAAATACGCCAACCCAACAAGTACCTTTGGAGACACCTGTAGTACTCTTTATAATCACCCAGTTACGCTGTGACGCTTTGGTAGTACCAAAGTGTTCCTCCGTAAACGGAGTTGCATAATCTCATAGTTATAGGAACATGTATGGGTCATGAAGAAAGCATTAACATACTAAACGATCAAGTGTTAAGCTAACGGAATGGGTCATGTCAATCAGATCATTCAACTAATGATGTGACCTTGTTAATCAAATAACAACTCCTTGTTCATGGTTAGGAAACATAACCATCTTTGATTAACTAGCTAGTCAAGTAGAGGCATACTAGTGACATACTGTTTGTCTATATATTCACACATGTATTATGTTTCCGGTTAATACAATTCTAGCATGAATAATAAACATTTATCATGATATAAGGAAATAAATAATAACTTTATTATTGCCTCTAGGGCATATTTCCTTCACTTCAATCTTCCAAACTGTTCAAACTGTTCCTCGATCCTTCCAAACTGTTCTTCATCTTCGGTCGTCGGTCTTGAAAACTGGTTCAACAAATCTTCTCATCTTCGATCTTGAGGATCGCCATAGTAAATCTGAAGAGTTTACACGTCGGGTATCCGAGGAGCCCCTTTAAGTTATCGGCCTTTATCAATGCCTTGTTATTTTTATGCCACACCTCGGGTTTGAAGTTGTTCCCGGGCGGCAGTGTCCTCTTGCGTCCAAGCTCCAACGCTAGACTATATTCGAGGTATCTTTTGCAGCCGAGCACCAACGCCGGACCCCTTCCGACCTCCAACGCCGGATTATGTCCAAGCTGCAGCGCAGAACTATATCCGAGGTGTCATAGATCACCTTGGTTCAAAAAAGTTGAAGGAGTTTAGCCGAGCTTGATGCCGGAAATGCCCTCTATGGAGCCAGCCACCGGGCGCCGAAAGCATTATGCCGGATCGCTTCGAGGTGGTGCACCACCCCGATCATGGGCCGATTTTTGTCAATATTTTTGATTGGTGCAAATTATTCTCTGCCGAGATATATAGCCAGTAGCCCTCAAGGTGTGTATCAGTCGAAAACCCGAGATGCACCTGAAGTATGACATAAGACCACTGATCCTAGTAGCCCCTGAGACTCAGGTTGATTCGCAAAATCTGCTTGAGGATCAACTCCTAGCTTGGTAGAATACTTTTGGACACAAAAGGAGGTGCGCAAAGTCCTCGAGACTTAGGTTGGGTGCGGCCGACCAACCTGAGGATCATAATATCCTCGAAAACTATATTGCACTTAAATTTTCTACATTGGATTGCCAATGCAGTAGCCCCCGAGACACTGGTCGGGTGGCAACACCAGATCGGGGGATCGATGTGCCCCTTTAATATTTAAAAATAATGAGCATGAAGCCCGGTAGCCCCCGAGCCTTAACGTGGGCACGGGTGGCCGAATTAAGGATCGATATCCGGAGTAAAATCGCAAATTATGTGCAATGATTCTATGTATCCAAGTACTTGACATCATTAATGCTTCGATCCACGTAGTCCAAAACTTTGTTGACCGACCATCGGCTTCAACCTCCTCGGCCAGCAGCTGGGGAGTGTTTGTCCTACTTTATTAAGCCTTTATAAGGGCAAAGGTTTACGGCAAACAAGGAAATCCGGTCATACGGTTTTATAAACAAAGGTACGCGGAGAGATATGTTATATTACTTTTTTATTGTAAGAAACATAAGGAAAATAGTCCCGCTATCGGTTCCTTTCCTCGGGTTGTCATGCTGACCATGATCATGAAACCTCAGCTCCGATCAATGTGGGAGGAAAATATTGAGGATTTAGTTCGGTGAAATTTGTCGAACTCTATGGTATTAATGAACCAAAATTTTCACTTCCATCATTGCCGACCAATTATATCCTTTAAGATCGCTAGCTTTCAACTTCACCCAGTCTGAGGTACTAACTCGGATGACCCGGTAGTAACAATCACATAGGTGCTCCCTTTACCGCCTAGCCGAACAATCGGGAACGTAGGGGTAAGCACAGGAGCCAGGCAACCCAGCTTGGCCAAAATATTAAGTCAAATTGATGCATATTTATGGCTTTATAATGATGATTGAAGAAGGCGGCTGTCAAATTTCGGGTTCCGGCAGACCCTTGAGGTTCGAACACTGGGGTGCGTGCGGAGATGTTTCCCCTACCAGCTCACGCGTTAATGGATTGCAAGGGATCTAAACTAGGAACCATGAACAACACAAGGGACACAAGGTTTATACTGGTTCGGGCCACCGTTGTGGTGTAATACCCTACTCCAGTGTGTGGTGTGGTGGATTTCCTCTGGGGCTGATGATGAACAATACAAAGGGGGAACAGCCTCCCGAGGGCTGTTCTTGAGCTGGTGTGATGAACTGCTTGGGTGAGTTTAGTCGCCTCTCTCTCTCTCTGCTAGGGCTCTCTCAGATGCCTCTAGTCTGTGGTGGCTAGCTCTATTTATAGTGGGAGGCCCTGGACCTCTTCCCAAATAATGAGCGGGAAGGGCGCCAACAATTGGACATTTTGAAGGGGAACATCTGGTACACTTATCCTGACTAAAGTTGGTCTTCCGCTGCCAAAGGCTCTGACAGTGACGCCGTCCTGGGCTCCACGATGACCTCCGTCCTGCCGCTTTGCTGGTCTTGGTATTGTTGCATCGAAGCGGTAACCTTTGCCTGATGCCTTGGCCTGTGCTTGCCTCCTTTGCACCAAAGGGGAAACGAGGACACTGCATGGGCTGGCGCCCGCCTGGTGCCCGCCTGGTCCCGGTCGTCATGGCTTGCGTCACGGGGCACCCTCGTGAGGTACCCTGCCTTGATCTCTCCGCCTCCTCGCGAGCCTGCCTGACGAGGCTGTTCCAGAGGAAGGTTCAAGTCGTCCGCCCCGCGAGGCTTGGCCCCTCGCGAGGGTCTTGAGCTTGAGCTGATGAAGATGGGCCGCGCTGGGCCCCCACTAGAGCCACACCGCAGGCCGCAGGCAGGCAAGTCTGGGGACCCCTGCCCTGCACACCGACAGAGCCCCTGGCCCAAGGCGCGCCGGACTTGGCTTAGTAGAGAAGCGAAGGAGCAAGTGCGAAGCACCGCGGGCCCCAACAGCCTGCGGCCATGGGCGCCACGTGGCCACTGATTGGTCGTGGGCATCTCCGCTTCCCCACGATCCCTCGGCAACTGCATGACTTGACAAGTCCCGCATACAGAAACGGGTCATGATTACCTGTGATCGTGGAGGTCGACGGTTGGCCTCCTCTAGCTATAAGTATGGAACGGCGCAAGCCCTTCCAGTCCATCTCATCTTGCTACTCCTTTCTCTCCATGGCTCCGCCAAAGAGGTTCTCGGCCGCGGAGAAGGGAAAGGCCCGCCAGGTTGGGCCCGACTCTCCCCCAGCCAAGCGCGATCGAGGTCGTCCTCGCAAGCATCCTGTGGCTCCCGTAGTGGCTTCTCGCGCTCGTGGAGGTGATCCCTTGCGCGGCGATGGGCGCCAGGTTGTCGATGGGGGGCGCGTCATGACTGCGCGGCCCCCAGGCCGCGCTTCCGCTCGGCGGAGGTGCTGCCGGAGTTCGTCGTGTGGTCGGTGGAGCCGACCAGCACCTGGCTCCAGCTTCCCCGCTTCTTTGTGGGTGAACTTCCGGCCGGCGCTCTGTCGGATTTCGGGTTCCGGCAGACCCTTGAGGTTCGAACACTGGGGTGCGCACGGAGATCCAACCTTCCACCATCTCGCACCTCGCCGAATCGCAGGGACCTAAACTACTAAACGGAAAAGCACAAGGGACACGAGATTTATACTGGTTCAGGCCACCATTGTGGTGTAATACCTACCCAAAGTGTGGTGTGGTGGATTGCCTCTTGGGCTGATGAGGAACAATACAAGGGAGAACAGCCTCGTGAGGGTCTGTTTCTGGCGGATGCGATGAAGCGCTAGGTGGTGTTCCAGTCCGCTCTAGCTACTGGTTTCTTGATGAGATTCCGATCTTCTCCCCTGCCCTGGGTGGCTACTCCTATTTATAGGCGGAAGGCCTGGGCCTGTTCCCAAATATTGAGCGGGAAGGGCGCCAACAATTGGCCATTTTAAAGGGGAACAGCGGGTACACTTATCCTCGACTAAAGATGGTCCTCGCCGCCAAAGGCTCGTGATGACCTTTGCTTGGGCTCCACGATGACTCCCTTCCAGCCATTGGGCTGGTCTTGGTCTTGTTGCACCGAAGCGGATGCCTTTGCTTGATGCTCTCGCTGCGCTTGCTCCCTTTGCCCAAAGAGGAAAGGAGGACTCACAATGGCTGGTGCCCGGACCGGCGCCTTGGTCGCATGGATTGCATCATGGGCACCTCGCGAGGTACCCGCCTTGAACTCTCCGCCTCCTCATGAGCCGCCTGACGAGGCCGTGCTCGAGGAAGCCTTGTCGTCCGCCTCATGAGGCTTGCCCCTCGCGAGGGTCTTGAGCTTGCGTTGATGAAGATGGGCGTCTTGGGCCTCCTTGAGCCACGCCGCAGGCCGCAGTGCAAAGTCTCTGGGACCCCTGCCTCTAACGCCGACAAGTAGCCCCCGGCTCACGGCGCGCCCGGAACTTGGCCGAGCACAGAGGAGAAAGGGCAAGTGCGGTTGCGAGGCCCTAACAGCTCATGCGGCCTTGGGCACCGCTGATAGCGGTTGATTGGACGGGCGCACTGTTCCCCCACGCCCTTATTTCGTGGCTTGCTAGGCGGATCGGGCAGTAGATCGTGTCCCCTTATCACGGGATTCTCATCAATACGGGTGGGTAACCCAATCGTGCCTGCTGGTATGACTCGCCATTTAGGCAAGTTCAAACGTGCCACGCTGGAGGACGCTTTGATATTCACCCTTTATAAAGGGCCGATGTCGGTGTCAAACCGCGGATCTCGGTAGGGGGTCCCAATCGTATGCCTAGGCGGATGGATAAGGAGACAAGGGACACGATGTTTTACCCAGGTTCGCCCTCTTGATGGAGGTAAAACCCCACGCCCGCTCGATTGATATTGATATTGTGGATGTTTACAAGAGTGGATCTACCACGAGATCAAGGAGGCTAAACCTAGAAGCTAGCCTATGGTATGATTGTAAGGGTTGTCGATGTTGTTCTGTCCTACGGACTAGAGCCATCCGTTTATATAGACACCGGAGAGGGCTAGGGTTACATAGAGTCGGTTACAATGGTAGGAGATCTACATATCCAGACGCCAAGCTTGCCTTCCACGCCAAGGAAAGTCCCATCCGGACACGGGCGAAGTCTTCAATCTTGTATCTTCATAGTCTTGGAGTCCGTCGATGATGATAGTCCGCCGATGATAGTTCGCTGATGATGGTAGTCCGCTATCCGGACACCCCTAATCCAGACTCCTCAAGAGCCCCTAACCAGGCTTCAATGATGATAAGTCCGGGCGCGATGTTGCTTGGCATTGTGGCGGGTTCCTCCTCCTAATGA
This sequence comes from Aegilops longissima, assembly GCA_021605205.1. Taxonomy (NCBI): domain Eukaryota; kingdom Viridiplantae; phylum Streptophyta; class Magnoliopsida; order Poales; family Poaceae; genus Aegilops; species Aegilops longissima. The sequence continues at coordinate 312,115,249 of CM038677.1, forward strand.
TAGAAGATTGTGAACACCAGATAGTGTCCGCTCGCAAAATAAATTCCACATTCCACCGTAGAGAGAATAATAATATATACACAAGTTCAATCTGCCGACGCTTTTGTGGCATGACGTCACACCACTACCAAGCCATTATTTAAATTGTTTTTACCTACCACCAATAAGATTTAGCGGCGGTTTCTTGGCACGCCTTGTCGGGCAGATCGTTTCCTTAATCCGGATTCTCATCACGACGGTAACCCAACCGCGCCATTGATGGTGACGCTGGGAGATAAGCGAAGTTTTACCAGCCGGTGGGGGACGCAGAGACTTCACCCGCCCATATAAGGGATAAGGATTCACCTTCTCACCCACGCCTTCTTTCCTCCTTTGCTTATCCATCTCTCACAAGACTGAGCCCAAATACCAAGTTCACAAGATCTCGCTCAACCTTCTCCCACCATGTCCGGAGCGGAGGTAAATGGTTGGCCTCCACCGCTAAGGAGGAGCACATCGCCAAACCGCGCGGGCGCGCCGATACTCTCCGTGACATCAAGACCGGCTGCCCGACGAGGGCAGCTCATCCCCACCTCAGTGCCCCATGAGAGGGTCGCTTCTTCCCCACTTCCTCCGCTGACTGGCTTTCCACTTCACCCCTTTGTCCGGGGCTCATGTTCTACTACGGCCCTGATTTATGATCTACGCCAACTTCATCCTCAACATCTCGGGTTTATCGTCGCAAGCAGGCCTTCCTCAGATCCGCCCCACTCTCGCCAGGCTCAAGACCTTCAATGTCAAGCCGGGTAGTGAAGGGCACTCTGCGGAGTGCGGAGGCGCCATGTTGGGCAAGATGCCCAACGTCCTTTGGTTCAGGGCCTTCGGAATCCGCCAAGGTGGCAATCGGGTGGTTCTATATCACCGAGCCGCGGATTCTGCATGGGCGGGCGCCCCGAAGTTCAGATCTGGTATCCCCACGCAGCTCACCTCCCGGAAAGAGAAGGGCTTGCTGTGGGTAGTTCGAGGAGCCGACGGACTCCAAGCCTGCATCCAGAAGTCCGTGAAGAAGCTCAGTGCTGGTTAACGTGGTCCAAGTCATGCTCGTTCGCCGGATCTCCCATGCCAAGAGCGGCATTCAATCTATGGGAGTTCGATCCGAACAGCACCAGCGCTGAGCAGCTTCTTCACACGACGCACGGCTACGCCCGGAAGGTGCTGTCAAGGGCGCCGGTTTCGATCCGCGATCAAGATCGCGGATTTCGCCGCAGCGCCAAGCCAACGAGGTAAGTGATTCTACCCCTTTACGGACACTTGCTTTTCATAGTTTGACTCTATGGCGGTTTTAATTTCCCTTCCTTTGACAGACTGGATGAGGAAGGCGGAGCAGATTGTCCGTCTGCCCTATGCCGTAAAATCCAGAGACGCCTGCCTAGCGAGTTGTTGGTTCCGCACCGCACGTGGTGCCGGAGAAGAAGGCCAAGAAGGAGGCCACGGGTGCTCGAAGAGTGCCCGCTTTCAGGTGTCCGACGACTCGGGGCGGACTCTCCCGAAAATGAGGAGGAGAAAGAGGACTCTCCCAGAGGAGGGAGAGAGGAAGAGGAAGGCTTCTGGGAGGCCAAGGGTCCAAGAGGGAAGGACTATTCTCGACAGCTCCGCCAACATCAACATTGCAGGAAGAATGGCCTGGCGCCAGCCTCCCAGAGATCGTAAGTATCCGGATTTGATTTATACTTTTCTCGCGCCACATAGTGTCATTCTCGATGCCGCATGCGCCTGTAGTCCGGAGGATGATCTCCCGCTTCATCGAAAGGGTCGCTGGCTTCGCCGGATGTAGACTCCATCCCGACCGCCTCCACCTCGCGACACCGAGGACGCCGAGGTGGGATCCAAGAAGGGACCCATCGGGGAGGCTCCAGGCAAGGCGCCCTTCGACTTTGCGCCGACTCCAAATCAACCCGCAGTGGTTCCGGAGTCCGCCGGGCGCCCTTCGAACGGCAAGACCGGACGCCGCGCTTCGGCCCAACCGGAGGCGCCGCATTTGTTGGAGGCGCTGCAGCGCCCATCGAGAAGAACACCGCACTATTATGAGTGCGGTGATTCGTATAGCCGCCAAGAGCGGCTGACCAAGTGCAGAGCCTTCTATCGTGCTTTGAGGTAAGAAGTTAAAATATGCAATGTAATACCGCATAGACAAGAGTCTCGATGCTTGGTTCGTGTTCGAAAGAAAAGCCGACTGAGGATCTAAAAAAGAAGATATACGCAGGGTTGCTAAAAATTATGTCAATTTTTCACCAACGCTGAGCTAAGTGCTGCCACTAGGCGTGGAGGGAGCCCAGGCCCGAGGCCGCACTCGAGACTCCGGGCGGTACAGCCCCACTCATTATTACGTGAGAGTGTCACGGGCGGCGAAGCTTCACAGCACTAGGCCTTCTTCACAAGTACACCGCCTTGCTTCATATCGCTGCACGAGGGCCCCGCCTTGCGCTTACACTCTAGTGCCATCAATGACGACCGGAAAACAGGACGCCGCCGATGGGGTAGAGCGGTCGCCACCGTTCTCTGACGACCACGGGTTCCGTCAGGCAGGCCCCGAGGCACCTCCCAGCAGAGGGACTACCTCTTGAGAACGCTCTTGTTCAACGCCGCGGTGGTGATGTTGATCTCGCTTCTTCCCCGCAGCTCCTCGCGCCCTCCCGAGGGGTAGGAGATCATGGAGCGGCGCAGCTGCCGCCGCCGCGCCCCGCACCTCCTGCGATCCATGGTTAGCGATGCTTGCTCTTGATGAAGTAGCGGTACCCGAGCAATCATCGCCACCGGCGCCGACCAAGGGACAATCCCGAGGATCCCGAAGAGATCAGCCTCGCACCTCATCCCCCAGCTCGGGCTGAGGAGCGAGCCTTGTTCTCCTCATGGGTGCCCTGGTCCATCATGGGGCATGTATTCTTCGCGCTGTCATCCCGGCGGCCACGCCAGAGTGCTCAGCGTGCTGGCGCGGCTCGCTTGATGCACCCACCATGGGGTGGTGGCGCGGGCGTCCACCTAGGCCGTGGGTTACGCCGAGTCCTTTCTCCGCGGGTCAGCTGGGCGGGCAACCCCGCCACCGCCCGGCCGACAGGTTACACTGGTGATGGAGTAGCTTTGGAGCCCGCGGCACGCGGAGCTCCCGCGGCGGGCCGCCTCGCCCGAGATGGAAGCTGGGTGCATGGGGTGAGCCCCGAGGCGGCGGGCCAGAGAGCTTCTTCCACTCGCTTCCAAGAAGACGCCGCGGCCGCTTTCCAAAGAGCTCGCACTGCAGCAGCTCTTGGGCCACCGTGAGCTGCCTCGAAGTTCGCCTCGCTCCCGCAGGTGTATGGTCCCGCGGTCGCGGCGTGATTGGAGGCTCCTGTTGCCGACCGCGCTTGCCGCAGCATGAGAGCTGCCGAATCTTGTCTGCCGCCCGCTGCCCGCAGCAGGGCCAAGGGATCGCGAGCTGCCTCGGGGCACGGGTCGCCCGAGGCGAAGGGAACAAGGCTGGCGGGCCACGCCGCCAACGATCTGGGTTGCCCGCTGGTCGCCGGACATGGTGATGACGACGCGACGGAACACGAGGTGGCAGAAGGGATTCCGGCGACTCTTACCGGGCGCGCTAAATGTCGGATTTCGTTCCGCACTTTGAGGTTCAACACCGGGTGCGCGCGGAGATCCAACCTTCCACCGCCTCGCACCTCGCCAATCGCAGGGACCTAAACTACTAAACGGAAAAGCACAAGGGACACGAGATTTATACTCGTTCAGGCCACCATTGTGGTGTAATACCCTACCCAAAGGTGTGGTGTGGTGGATTGCCTCTGGGCTGATGAGGAACACATAAAGGAGAACAGCCTCGTGAGGGTCTGTTTTGGGGACGCGATGAACTGCTAGGGTGGTGTTCAGTCGCCTAGCTACTGGTTTCTTGATGAGGATTCCGATCTCTTCTCCCCCCGCCTCGGGGTGGTTACTCAGATTATAGGCGGAAGGCCCCGGCCTCTTCCCAAATATTGAGCGGAAGGGCGCCAACAATTGGCCATTTTGAAGGGGAACAGCGGGTACACTTATCCTCGACTAAAGTTGGTCCCCGCCTCGCCAAAGGCTCCGTGATGACGCCTGCTTGGCTCCACGATGATTCTTCCAAATTGCTGGGCTGGTCTTGGTCTTGTTGCAATCAAACGGATGCCTTTGCTTGATGCTCTCGTCCGCACTTGCTCCCTTGCACCAAAGAGGAAAGGAGGACATCATGGGTCGGGCGCCTCGACCGGGCGCCCTTGGTCGCCATGGCTTGCACCATGGGCACCCCGCGAGGTACCCTGCCTTGAACTCTCCGCCTCCTCATGAGCCAGCCCGACGAGGCCGCGGCTCGAGGAAGCTCCTTATCGTCCGCCTCATGAGGCTTGGCCCTCGCGGGTCTTGAGCTTATGCTGATGAAGATGGGCCGTGGGCTGGGCCTCCTTGAGCCACGCCGCAGGCCGCAGGCAGGCAAGTATGGGGACCCCCGTTCCCAGAACGCCGACACGCTCCGGGCGGCCTCTGGCTTCAGGCTGACGGTTGTTGCAGCTGGGCCTCCTGGGCTTCGCTGGAGGTCTCCGCCACTGAATGTGGCCCTGACCCGCTGCAACGCTTGCCACACACAGGCTGCCCGAGGGTTTTGAGAAGACGGTCGCCAGGCTGGGTGCTGCCTCAAGACGACACGCGTCAGGACTCCAGCCCCGCGATGGTCGGATGAAGATGACAGCATGCGCGGGTCGGCGGGCGCTGGGCTCTGCTGAGTTTGGGCGGCTCTCGACAGCGGCTTCTCCAGCCGATGGCCGCCACCAGCCCCCAGGCTGCCGCGCCTACTCGAGGGAGGTAGCGGTCAGCCACAGCCGCCGCTCGCCGAAGCGAGGAGGAGTCTAACTGAGCTCCAAAGGCAGTACGATCCTTCACCGTGAGTTGGTGCCGAGCAAGTCGTGCCTATTTTGTTTTTCTCCCTTCCCTGCGCAAAGAGAAAGTAGTGTAGGGCCCCGTGGGGGCGTGCTGAACTGTTGCTGTTAATTACCATGCTGTTTCCGCTATTTCTGTGTTGTGATGCCGCATGCCCGCGTGCAGGAATTACTTAGCTCGGGGGACCTGTCGCGTTCGCCTCGAGCCGAGGCCTCGCCGAACGCCTATGTCCCGCAGGATTAGTCAGGGGTAGCTTCCTGCCTCGGCCAGGTAGCGCACTCAACCAAGGTCCTGTGAACAAGGCTGCGATGCCCTGTGGGGCATGGATCGAGGGGTGCCTTAGTGGACCTAGATAGGAAAGCCTCAATCGACAGGGGCAGAAAACATCATGAGGGTGTTCTGCTGTTCTCGCAAGACTTGCGCGAGAGAAAACGGGCAAGTGAGCTAAAAAGACAAAGAGTCGCAAGCCAAAGACGAAACAACTTCAATAAAACTTCAAATAGGAATGAACAAGCCAACTGCAGAAAGCAATGAAAAAGCCGCTATCTGCACCTAATCTAGTCTTCGACGCCTTTCTCACCAGCTGAGCTAAGTGCTGCCACTGGTGGGGGCGGAGCCCAGGGGCCGAGGCCGCGGCCTCCCGAGACTCCCGGGCGTACAACCCAACTCATTATTACGTGAGAGTGTCACGGTAGCGAAGCCACATGCATTGGCCTTCTTCATAGGCTCGGGCCTTTCTCGGGAATGAACTTCACAGTGCTGGCCTTCTTCACATGCTCGGGCCTTTTCGAAAATAAGTTTCACGTGCGTTGTTTTCTTCACAGCTCCGGCCTTCCTCGAAAAATAAGCTTCACAGCGCTTCCTTCTTCACAGTGCTCCGGCCTTCTCGGAAAATGGGCTTCACAGCGCTTGCCTTCTTCATGTGCCCGGCCTTCCTTCAAGGGTAGAAATTCGGAGATGCTCGGATGTTCCACGTGTTCGATGGGCGCCCCTCCCCGAGTATCCAAGCGCAAGGAGCCGGGCTCGAATCATGGACAACCTTGAACGGGCCTCCCACATGGGAGAGAGCTTATGCAACCCTTCCCTGGAGAGGACCCATCTGAGCACGAGGTCCCCTACCTCAAGAGTCCTGGGACGGATGTTGCGGCAGTGGTATCGCCGCAACGCCTGTTGATACATTGCCGCTCACAGCGTGGCCTCTCGACGATGTTCCTCCCCCAGCACGAGATTTGTCCCCCGCATGGCGTCCTGCTGCGCCTTGTCGAATGCCAGGACCCTTGCGGAGCGACGCCTCGACCTCATGAGGGAGGATGGCTTCGCCCGAGACGAGGAAGAATGGGTCTCGCCAATGCTTGGTCAGGTCGGGTGGCACGGACCACCGCATGCATCGAGCTCGCTGTCAGTACCGCCGCAGCCTCCAGCTTCTTGAAGGTCCTGGTTTTGAGGCCCTTATGACCTCCACGTTGGCTCGCTTCGCCTGGCTATTACTCCGGGTAAAGCACCGCTGAGCATATCATGCTCCAAGGTTAGAACAAGACGCTTTGAAGAGATTGTCAGAATCGCGAACTGTTGTCGGTGATGATGCGTTAGCCACCCCAAACCGGCTCACGAGGCCCCCGGCGAACTTGACCGCAGAGTCTCGCCGATGGTGCGAACGGCTTTCGACCTCAGCCCACTTGGTGAACTTGTCCACGACGTAAGTAGAGGTAGCGATAGTCCCCTGTGCGCCCGAGGAACGGGCCTAGAAATGTCCAGCCCCCAAACTGTGAATGGCCACGAGAGGGTAGGTTTGCAGGCCTCCCGCCGCCGATGGATCTGCTTACGTGAAATTGGCAGGCCCTCGCAAGCCTTTACTAGCTCTATAGCGCCGCTGAGTGCTAGGGCCAAGAGAACCCGCCATGAACGCCTTTGCCAACGAGAGTTCGTGACGGCGAGTGATGCCCACAGCCTCCATCGTATGTCTTCCGTAAACTCCTTCCCTTGCTCTCTCGGAGATGCAACGTAGGGACACGCCATTCGGTCGCCCAGTAAAGCTTCCATCCTGATGCAGAGGGCCGGGCTTGCCATGCCACACGCTCTGCCTCCTCCTCCTTCTCTGGCAGGGTCCCCCGTGTCAAGTAGCTCTTGAGCTCTGTGATCCAGCACCCTTCCTGAGGCTCCAACGCTAGGAGCAGGCGTGCCCCTTAGGCCGGGCTGCAGGCCGGGGCTCCCAATGCAGGCGGCTGGGGGAGTTCCTCCTGAGGTTGCGCCGCACTTGATAATGATGGTGCTGCTGAGGGCCTGAAGAGTCGCTCTTCGAAGACGCCAGGCTCCTGAGACAACCGCCTGGAAACCCTCTTGGCGATGTCATTCGCCTCTTGATTGGTGCCGCGAGGCACAAGCTGCAGCTCCAGCCCCCATAACTGTTTCTCCATCCTGCGAACCTCCGCGAGGTAGGCTTCCATGTGCTCGTCCTTCGGCTCGTATATCTTGTTGGAGAAGTTGACGAGGAGTTGTGAATCGCCTTGATGATGAGGCGCTTACCCCCAAAGCGATCAAGGCTCTCGTGCCGCTATCGCCTTCATATTCTGCTATGTTGTTGGAGACCTTTTCCCCGTGCTAGAAACAGAGCTACACGGCGTAATAGAGCTTGTCCTGAGTAGGGGATACTAGTACTGCACCGTGCCCCGCGCCATGTCGGGAGAATGCCCCGTCGAAGTACATGACCCAGCCGTCCGGTGCCTCGCTCCCTGGAGAAAGTGATCGGTCTACGCCTGCTTCGAGGCCGGGTGCCTTCGTCCGTTCTGCCATGAAATCTGACAAATGCGGCCCCCTTGATGACTCTGGTTGTGCTGAATTCTAGCTGAAATGTTGCAGTTCAATGTTCCACTCGTGACTCTTCCACCTGAGTTGGTTCTCCGAGCACCTCTCTAGAGGGTATGCTGAGACGACCTTGATGGGGTGACCTTGGAAGTAGTGCCAGCTTGCGCGAGGCCACCAATAGCACGAGGAGGAGTTTTGGGGCATGGGTACCGCACCGCTGGCCCCACGGTACCATGCCGGATGGCACACGGGTGCTCGACGAGGCTGTGAGCTGGGCGCTGTTCAAGGCCCTCCGCAGGTTGGGGTGCCTCCCGAGGCGGTGGAGCCCCAGCGCCGATCGCTTAGCGGGCCTCTTCGCCTGGGCGCTTCGCTGCTGCGGCCGACCTCTTCGCCGTGCCATGGTCTCGTGGAGGTTCTCTTGGCTTAGCTTCGCTCCTGCCCGGAGGGCAGTTGCGGCCTCGGCCTGATGCTCCTCCCTGACCGCCACCAGGGCTGCGCTGGCAGAGTAGGGGGTGGCCGCGAGGTAGAGCACCAGGGGCTCCCGAGGACGTGGAGCTACCATCACCGGAGGGCTTGTAAGGTATCATTTGAGATCTTGGAATGCCTTGTCAGCCTCTTCAGTCCATTCAAAGGGGCCCTTCTTCTTCATCAGCTTGAAGAACGGCAAGGCTCGCTCCCTCAGCTTGAGATGAACGCCCCATGCGGTCACGCCGCCCGTGAGTTTCTCAGATTTCGAGGGTCTTTGGCGGGCTCATGTCTTCGACTGCCTTGACCTTTTCTGGATTAGCCTCGATGCCCCTATGGGACACGAGCAAACCCAAGAGCTTGCCCGAGGGGACTCCAAATACGCACTTCTCTGGGTTGAGCCGCAGGTCCACTTTATCGAGGCTCGCGAAGGTTTCTTCCAAGTCCTGTATCAGGGTTTTCGCCTCCCGAGACTTCACTACGATGTCATCGACGTACGCCTTAGCATTCCTCCCGAGCTATCGGCCCAGGGCGATGTGCATCAGCTGCTGAAAGGTCACGCCTGTGTTGCGCAACCCAAACGACATGCAGGTATAGCAGTACACTCCGCACGGGGTCAGGAAAGCCGTTTTTCCACGTCTTCCACCGCCATCTTGATCTGGTGATAGCCCGAGAAGGCATCCAGGAAGCACAGCAGGTCACACTTAGCGGTGGAGTCGACGATCTGGTCAATGCGAGGAAGCTGAAATGGATCATGTGGGCAGGCCTTGTTGAGGTTGGTGAAGTCGACACACATACGTTCCTTTCCCCCCTTCTTTGGCACGGCAACTGGGTTGGCCAGCCAATCCGGGTGGCAGACCTCGCGAATAACCCCTGCTGCCTCTAGCTTGCGGGTCTCTTGGACGATAAAAGCTTGTTTCTCTATGGACTATCGCCTCGCCTTCTGCTTCACGGGGCGCACGTTGGGGCACACGTTGAGGTGATGCTCAATCACGCCCCTCGGGACCCCCGCCAACTGATCAGGTCCCTACACGAACACCTTCTTGTTCGCGCGCAGGAACTTCACCAAGGCCTCCTCCTGCTCGGGTTCGAGGTTTGCACCGATGGTGAAGGTGACGTCAGTGGACCCGTCCTCACTGACTGCTACCTGCTTGGTTTCCGCCTTGTTTTGAGTGAATAGCTACTTCTTCTTGGATGGTGCAGCCTCAAGGCCGGGAGCGCTAACGCCAGGGCTGCTGGCCGCAGCCGCCTTGAAAACAAGCTTGAGCGTGTGTAGTGCCTCTACGGTGTTTCCGGACACGGTAAGGACGCCGCTGCTCCTGGGCATCTTCATGAGGTTGTACGCTGGGTGAGTTGCTGCCATGAACCGGCCAAGGCTGTAGCCGAGGATGGCGCTGTAGGGAGGCCGATGGGGGCAATGTCGGTCGATTAGCTCAGGCGGAAGTTGTCGCGGTGCCAAGGTCACCGGGAGGCGACCTGTCCTGTGGAGGCGGTGGAACCGGCCCGACTCCTAAAAAGGCCTGCTGGGCTGGAGCCGCCTGTGGCACATGGAGGAGGCTCAAGGCCTCCACGAGAGCACGCTGAGGCGGCCCGCCGCCGATGAGGGTCCCCGTGACTGCCACTGCAGATGGTGGGGTGCACAACATTGGGAGCGCACTCCGATCCGGCAGGGTTGGTGGGTGATCGTCTGAGTTGAAGAGCAGATCGCCTCGGCGCCACCTGACAAGGGGGCCTCTAGCGCTTGGAGGCGGCAGTGATCTGGCGGTGAACGGCTTGACGTGGCGGGCTCAAGGTGGCGCCATGAGCCGCTTAGGAGAGTTATGACGACCGCGCTGCTCGGCGTGATGGGCGAGGTAGAAGTCGCGCGAGCTTTCTTTCAACAGCCTGCTGCTGCTCCCGCCCGACCGTGGGGGCGCAGCAGCGACGGGGCGCCCGCCGATGGGAGCCGTCCTGGCGACTGAGCGCACGAGCAGCCCGCGCTTGAGCGAGCTCCGGCGAAGGCCAGCCATGGACATGACGGAAGATCACACGCGACCAGCGGAAGAAAGATTCCGCGCACTCCTACCGGGCGCACTAAATGTCGGATTTCAGGTTCCGCAGACCTTGAGGTTCGAACACCGGGTGCACGCGAGATCTTTCCCTACCAGCTCACGCGCTAATGGATTGCAAGGGATCTAAACTAGGAACCATGAACAACACAAGGGACACAAGGTTTATATCGTTCGGGCCACTGCTAGGTGTAATACCCTACCCAGTGTGTGGTGTGGTGGATTGCCTCTAGGGCTGATGATGAACAATACAAAGGGGGAACAGCCTCGCGAGGGTTGTTCTTGAGCTGGTGCGATGAACTGCTTGGGTGAGTTCAGTCGCCTATCTCTCTCTACTAGGGCTCTCTCAGATGCCTCTACTCTGTTTTGGCCAGCTCTATTTATAGTGGGAGGCCCCGACCTCTTCCCAAATAATGAGTGGGAAGGGGCCAACAATTGGCCATTTTGAAGGGGAACATCTGTTCACTTATCCCGACTAAAGTTGGTTTTGCCGCCAAAGGCTCGACGGTGACGCTGTCCTGGCTCCACGATGACCTCCGGCCCTGCCGCTTTGCTGGTCTTGGTCTTGTTGCATCGAAGCGGTAACCTTTGCCTGATGCCTTGGCCTGTGCTTGCCTCCTTTGCACCAAAGGGGAAACGAGGACATCGCATGGCGTCACCGCCTCGTCCCGGGTCCGTCATGGCTTGCGCCACGAGGCACCTCGTGAGGTACCCCGCCTTGATCTTCCGCCTCGCGAGCCTGCTCGACGAGGCTTTTCCCGAGGAAGGTTCTCTGCGTCGCCTCATGAGGCTTGGGCCTCGCGAGGGTCTTGAGCTTGAGTTGATGAAGCTGGGCCGCCGCTGGGCCCCCACTTGAGCCACGCCGCAGAAGTTGCAGCAGTGCAAGTTCTGGGACCCCTGCTCCTGTGATCACGACAGCGCCCTCAGATATTAAATACAAATGCCGATGATATGTTTATTTTGACTCCATTGCGACCGTTTATCAGTTGAAAGTGGCCCATCGTCGGCTTCCACCCCCTTGTAGATGCTATGCAGGATGTTTTCACAATAAGAAAACAACCCTTAGCTGACTTCTCGGTGCTCGAAGGCGGTTATGTTAGCGGAAACAAGGCAATCAGATGTGTGAGCTTTATAACTTTCACTTAGTCATAGGAGCTTAAAGTCGGGAGGCCAGTTACTAGCCCCCGGTTAGTGTTTGGCGACAGTCGAGGTCAAGCCGTAAACACATCAGCCAATGTTATGAGTGGACCATCACTTAACACGGGGTGACCTCTATCGATCTTATAGTTTAATACAGTCATCGGATCGCTGACCAGTTTACGCATATTGTGACAGTCAGTTTTCGGCTTTCTCCACTGTGGCGCTTTACCATGCTAGTTGGAAGCGCAATCGCAGTGGTTCTCCCTTTGCACACCTACCCGAACAAAATGGAACGTAGGAGGCAAGATTAGGAGCCGGGCAACCCAACTATTGACCAAAGATACAATTCGAAACCGATGCATATATGGCAATATCCGAGAATGTTTTAGCCGAATCTCTAAAGGTGTCCGGCGTTGCACTGCGAGACTTATGCTTGAAAGCACAAATAGTTAAAAAGTGCCATAGGCTTGGAAGACCAAAAAAATTTCAGTAAAAACTTGACGTCTGAACTAGATCAAGTGTTCGGTGCCAATCCAAAAATTGGCCTTAGAAAAAAATTGTGCTTCTGTCGTGCTTTAACATGACATGTCCTATCTCAAGACTTAAAGCGGGTCAGCCTACGGCTTCAACCTCCTATCCTGAAGGCGTAGTACTTCTCGTTAGGCCAGTTTAGCAAACTAAACTCTAGCGGCTTTGAGAGAGAAATTAGGCTCCCCGGCTATTGACCACACACTCGCGTAGAAAAAAGAGTGATAGAAAAAGACTTTGCAACGACTAATAAGAACACTTATTATAAAACAGCTCGTACTAATTTAAGATCCCCCAAGTAACTTGGGTAAAAGAATTTTATGTATAATGATTGTATGTACCGAAGTACTTATATCATATATGTGTTCACCCGAACTTTAAACGCGTCTTAACCGACTGTCGGCTTCTCCCTCTTCGGTCAAGGGCCAAAAAGTGTTATGTACTCCACATGTTGAGAATATCGACGGTGTTTCCGATAACTAGGCAATCAGGCCATAAGGTTGTAATAGACAAAGCGGGCTTAGGGAACTTATGATATATTACTGACGAAGTGTAAGAAGCATCTTCGAAGAAAATAGTATCCCAACTGATACCTTTCTTCAGTTGCTCATTGTTACTATGAGACTTGTGCAATAGATTTTTTGTACTCATGAGTTCCGTTGTGTGCCGACCATGATTCAAAACAATAAGAGTGCTAGCTTTCGGCTTCACCCTGTCTGAGGTCCGAGCTCGGATGACCCGATCGTGACAATCATAGAGGTGCTCCCTTTACTCCCTAGCCGAACAATCGGGAACGTAGGGGTAAACACAGGAGCAAGGCAACCCAGCTTGCATAACACTTAAGTCAACATGGTGCATATTGTGGCGTAATACACGAACAAGGAGCAAAACCATACAAGTATAATCATATGCTTGGTCGAACCGAACAAAATATATAACTGAAAGAGGAAAGGCTTCATAAAGGAAGCCCCCAAGTAAACGGGGTATTTGAATTTGTGTGTCACAAACAAAGTTTTGACAAGGAAGTTTTTCACAAAAAACTATTTGCCAAAAAAGTATAATGCTTGGTTGAACCGAACAAAATTTAAAACTGAAAGTTTTTGAGCATGAAAGCGACTTAGCTGGTTAATGTGCTCGGTGTTGATGACGCGGTCCGAGCATGATGCGGGACAAGGTCCCAACCCCCGAGCCGGTCTCGAGGTGGCGGAGCGAAGAGCTCGACACTCTGAAGTGGCGACGTAGCACGACCAATGTGGCAAGGTGGAACCCCTAGTCTGACCGAGGCGATGAAGCGGGCCGACAGTGTGACGCCGAAGTCCCCGGCATGGGTTAATGAAGTGATGACGAAGCCCCCCGTCCATCTGAGGTGACGTGGTATGTCAGTATGCCGTGGTGACATCACTGCCCGACCCGGATCATTTACCCGTGCATAAAAAATAGTGCAAACCGGAGATAATAGTCATAATAATAAATTAAAAAAATTAGTTGCATAATTAATAATGTCTGAAAAGTGAGTAATAAAAGAAATATGGCCTGTGTGCCGAACACTCGATGAGGTAGAGCTCGCTCGACGATGCCGAAGTCCCCGAGACAACCGAACACGTCGGTATGGCAACACGACCAACAAGGTGGTCACGCGAGCCGATTTACGCCGATTGGGACGACGACGTCGGCTTGCCGAAGAGACCACGTGACGTAGTCGAAGTCCATTACTTGCACATGTAAAATAGTGCAGGCTAACACCAATAATATAAATATAGAAAAATCCTCGCTTGATTAATTTACGCAAGATAATTCATTTAAAGATATGTGGCCTTGCGCCGAAGTCAATGTCGATGCAAGGCATCAACGTGATGCGGTAAAGGCGTGGCAAAGCCTGACTTCACAGGCTGGTCCGAGTTCGGGATGCGGCGTTCGCCGGACTATGTAAGGAAACTGACCGAACAACCATGTGACCGTCGTTAATGCGGCCACCATTTGATAGACCTGTGTACAGATGATGGAACAAACCAGAGTAACAATTCTTTGGGAAAAATAAACCCAAACAAGCAAAAATTACTAGGATAAATAGCACCTGGTTTATTTGTTGTAGCAATCCGAAGAAAGGTGACTCCCAAAATTGGGTCTCGGTCCGCACACCCATCGCCTGATGGGCGATAAAGCGACGGCATGGCGATGCTGGCAAAGGTTGGCTTGCCGAGACAAAGCCCTCAGTCCAACTAACGTGACGAAGCTGGTCGGCTGGTGACGCCGAAGTCACCTGAGTATGTTGATGAAGAAATAGCCAAGTCTCTGGTCCAGTCGAGGTGATGGAGCAGGTCGGTGAGGAGACGTTGCAACTGCCATGTAAACTGAGGTGTTGAAGCAGTTCCGCGTGATGGACATCGGCTTGAAGAAGCAACAGTGCGGCCATGCTGACGCAGGTGGTGACTTGTGACGCGGTAAATGTCGTCTTGATGAAGTGACCATGAGGCGATCCCGGTGTGCCCACTCCGTGTAATACGTGGGGCAGCGATGTTGGTGATGATTTATCCTTCGCGATGCCGAACTCTTGTTCGGCTTGCCGAGATGATGATCTGAAGAAGTTGAGCTCGGCTCAACAAAGCAGCGACATGTCTAGCGCAGGTCGGCAGCCGTGGAGCAATATTGCCGGACTGGTTTGACACCAGTGTGATGGTGAAGATTACCTCAGAGGAGGGTAAAAACTTTATGGGTACGTGTTTAAAAACTACACACAATACCCTAGAAAAAAATTCCTTCAAAATGGTTGTCTAATATCTCGTTCATGAAGTAACATGAACTTGGGCCGGATTCCTATTCACGCAGAAAACATATCTGAAAATTGGTCCACTCATCGGAAGGTTCCCGGAGTTTGAACCGCCGGATCGAGCTGAAATTTGAAGGGGTGGTGTCGGTGTCAAAACTGGCGGAGTGGGCTAGGGTTACACAGAGTCAGTTACAAGGGAGGAGATCTACCTATCCGAATGGCCAAGCTTGCCTTCCACGCAAAGGAGAGTCCCACCTGGACACGGGACAAAGTCTTCAATCTTGTATCTTCATAGTCCAACAGTCCGGCCAAAGTATATAGTCCGCTATCCGAGGACCCCTAATCTAGGACTCCTCAAGAGTCTCCCTTAACCAGGCTTCAATGACGATGAGTCCAAAGACGCAGATTGTCTTCGCATTGCAAGGCAGGTTCCTCCGAATACTCCATAGAAGATTTTGAACACAAGGATCGTGTCCGGCTCTGCAAAACAAATTCCACATACCACCCTAGAGAGTATAATATTTCCACAAATCTAATCTGCTGACAACTTTTGATAACGTGACATCCTGTAGTGGTCCGGTCATTACAAACCGTTTTTCCCAGCCTGCCACTGCACGTGTTGCGAGGCAGTTTTCTTGGCACGTCTTGTCGAAGCAGAGATCGTGTCCCCTTATCACGGGATTCTCATCAATACGGGTGTGGGTAACCCAATCGTGCCTGCTGGTATGACTCCTCGATTTTAGGCAAGTTCAAAACGGCCACGCGGAGGACGCTTGATATTCACCCTCTTTATAAAGGGGCCGATGTCGGTGTCAAAACCGGCGGATCTCGGGTAGGGGGTCCCG
This sequence comes from Aegilops longissima, assembly GCA_021605205.1. NCBI lineage: Eukaryota > Viridiplantae > Streptophyta > Magnoliopsida > Poales > Poaceae > Aegilops > Aegilops longissima. The sequence goes on from CM038677.1 coordinate 312,130,758, forward strand.
AACTGTGCGTCTAGGCGGATGGTAACAGGAGACAAGGGACACGATGTTTTACCCAGGTTCGGGCCCTCTTGATGGAGGTAAAACCCTACGTCCTGCTCGATTGATATTGATATTGTGGATGTTTACAAGAGTGGATCTACCATGAGATCAAGGAGGCTAAACCCTAGAAGCTAGCCTATGGTATGATTGTAAGGGTTGTCGATGTTGTTCTGTCCTACGGACTAGAGCCATCCGGTTTATATAGACACCGGAGAGGGCTAGGGTTACATAGAGTCGGTTACAATGGTAGGAGATCTACATATCCAGATCGCCAAGCTTGCCTTCCACGCCAAGGAAAGTCCCATCCGGACACGGGCGAAGTCTTCAATCTTGTATCTTCATAGTCTTGGAGTCCGTCGATGATGATAGTCCGCCAATGATAGTTCGGCTGATGATGGTAGTCCGCTATCCGGACACCCCTAATCCGGACTCCTCAAGAGCCCCTAACCAGGCTTCAATGATGATAAGTCCGCGCGCAGATGTTGCTTGGCATTGCAAGGCGGGTTCCCTCCGAATGATAGAAGATTGTGAACACCAGATAGTGTCCGCTCGCAAAATAAATTCCACATTCCACCGTAGAGAGAATAATAATATATACACAAGTTCAATCTGCCGACGCTTTTTGTGGCATGACGCCACGCCACTACCAAGCCATTATTTAAATTGTTTTTACCCTACCACCTCAACAAGATTTAGCGAAGCGGTTTCTTGGCACGCCTTGTCGGGCAGTAGATCGTGTTTCCTTAATCCGGGATTCTCATCAATACGGACGGGTAACCCAACCGCGCCATTGATGGTGACGCTTGGGAGATAAGCGAGTTTTACCAGCCGGTGGGGACGCAGAGACTTCACCCGCCCATATAAGGGATAAGGATTCACCTTCTCACCCACGCCTTCTTCCTCCTTTGCTTATCCATCTCACAAGACTCGAGCTCCAGCGCCAAGTTCACAAGATCTCGTCTCAACCTTCTCCGACCATGTCCGGAGCGGAAGGTAAATGGTTGGCCTCCACCGCTAAGGAGGAGCACATCGCCAAACCGCGCGGGCGCCGGATACCTCTCCGGTGACATCACAGACCGGCTGCCCGACGAGGGGCAGCTCATCCCCACCCTCGTGCCCCATGAGAGGGTCGCTTTCTTCCCCACTTCCTCCGCTGGACTGGGCTTTCCACTTCACCCCTTTGTCCGGGGCTCATGTTCTACTACGGCCTGGATTTCCATGATCTAGCGCCAACTTCATCCTCAACATCTCGGCGTTTATCGTCGTGTGCGAGGCCTTCCTCTGCATCCAGCCCCACTTCGCTTAGGCTCAAGACCTTCAATGTCAAGCCAAGGTAGTGAAGGGCACTCAAGCGGAGTGCGGAGGCGCCATGTTGGGCAAGATGCCCAATGTCCTTTGGTTCAAGGGCCTTCGTGGAATCCGCCAAGGGGTGGCAATCGGGTGGTTCTATATCACCGAGCCGCGTGACTTCTACATGGGCGGGCGCCCCGAGTTCAGATCTGGTATGCCCACGCAGCTCACCTCCTAGAAAGAGAAGGGCTTGCTGTGGGTAGTTCGAGGAGCCGACGGACTCCAAGCCTGCATCCGAAGCCGGTGAAGAAGCTCAGTGCTGGTTAACATGGTCCAAGTCATGCTCGTCCGCCGGATTCTCCCATGCCAAGAGCGGCATTCAATCTATGGAGTTCGATCCGAACAGCACCAGCGCTGAGCAAGCTCTTCGACACGACGCACGTAAGGCGCTCGAGGGTGCTGTTCAAGGGCGCCGGTTTCGCATCCGCGATCAAGATCGCGGATTTCGCCATAGCGCCAAGCCAACGAGGTAAGTGATTCTACCCTTTACGGACACTTGCTTTTCATAGTTTGACTCTATGCGGGTTTTAATTTCCCTTCCTTTGACAGACTGGATGAGGAAGGCGGAGCAGATTATCCGTCCGGCCCTATGCCGAAAATCCATGAGACGCCTGCCTAGCGGGGCTGCTGGTTCCGCACCGCACGTGGTGCCGAGAAGAAGGCCAAGAAGGAGGCCACGGGTGCTCGAAGAGTGCCCGCCAGGTGTCCGAAGACTCGGGCGGACTCTCCCGAAAATGAGGAGGAGAAGAGGACTCTCTCCAGAGGAGGGAGAGAGGAAGAGGAAGGCTTCCCAACAGGGGAGGCCAAGGGTCCAAGAGGGAAGGACTATTCCCTCGACAGCTCCGCCAACATCAACATTGGTGAGGAAGAATGGCCTTCAAGGGCCAGGCCTCCGCAGATCGTAAGTATCCGGATTCCTGATTTATAATTTTTTTTCTGCGCCACATAGTGTCATTCCGATGCCGCATGCTGCCTATAGTCCGCCAGTGATGATCTCCCGCTTCATCGAAAGGGTCGTTGGCTTCGCCGGATGTAGACTCCATCCCGACCGCCTCCACCTCGCGACACCGAGGACGCCGAGGTGGGATCCCAAGAAGGGACCCATCGGGGAGGCTCCGAGGCGCCACAAGGCGCCCTCCGGACTTTGCGCCGACTCCAAATCGAACCCGCAGTGGTTCCGGAGTCCGGCGGGCGCCCTTCGAAAGGGCAAGACCGTGACGCCGGCGGCTTCGGCCCAACCGGACGCGCCGGGCATTTGTTGGGGCGCTGCAGCGCCCCATCGAGAAGAACACCGCACTATTATGAGTGCGGTGATTCGAAGGTGCAGCTCGCCAAGAGCGGGCTGACCGGCCTCGCAGAGCCTTCTATCGTGCTTTGAGGTAAGAAGTTAAAATATGCAATGTAATACCGCATAGACAGAGCCCTCGATGCTTGGTTCGGTGTTCGGAAAGAAAAGCCGGACCGAGGATCTAAAAAAGAAGATATACGCAGGGTTGCTAAAAATTATGTCAATATGGGTTGCAGGCTGCGCTGCCGACCTCTCGCCGACCGATCATGGAGGTCGGTGCTTGAAGCAGAGCTCGAGCGGTCCGAGCAAGAGCTCGGCGCGCCAGAAGCAGCTCCAGACAAAGAAGGTGAGTAACACCACTTTGAACTTGTACCTTACGTAAAAGGATTTAGGTTGCAATAAAAAATAACAAGGATAACATGGGTACTGCAGGGGCCACGAACGAGGTGGCGACCCTGAAGGAGGCCGTGTCCGCGGCCGAACGCAATGCGGCCACGGAACGGGCGGAGCGAGAAAATAAAGAGGTGCGGGTGGCGGTGGTTCAGCAAGAGCTCCAGGCACTCATGGAAAAGCATGAGAGTTTGGAGCGTGACTCAAAGACTCGAGAGTCTGAGCTTGCCTCGCTCTCGAAAGTGCCAAACTGCCAAGGCCGATGCCCATAAGTCCCTTCAGAGATTGAGTTGATGAGGAAGATAGCGGCGGTAAGGCATTTTTCATGCAAAGCAAGCATGTGAATGTAAATTACATGTTACTTACCCGAATTCGAGCTCTCGAGTATGCTTGCAGATCTGCTCGCAGCGTGTCTCGATGTGCCGCGATTCTACCGAGCCGAGGAGGGAGCTCAACGGAGAAGGTCTTCGGTCTCAAGATGTCGAGGCCGCCATCCGGTGTTTCTAACGACCAGCCAAGCAGCTGGTCGAGCTCCACAAGGCGGCCGAAAGCAGGCCATGAAGGGCCTCATAGTCCGGCTGTGGCTCGAGAGGCCATGCCTGGGAGCTACTTCGCCTCGTGCGATGATTGGTGGATGCGTGCCCTCGGGTGGAGGTTATCAAGCGCTCCGCCTGTATTGAAGGTGCTCGCGTCGGCCCTTGCCCGCGCAAAGGTGCATTGGGGCAAGCTGGATGCGGAGAAGCTAATCATCGACGCGCCACCAGCGGGCAAGGAATATCGTGACGCCCAAATGTACTATAAGACTGTCTGAAGGGTGCCCGCAAGATTGCGGATGAGTGCCCCGTGGATGTAATTATTGAGTAAATTCGCAATGTGTTATCCTGCGCGCTGAAAACTTTGTTCATATGCGCTAAGCAACGCTTGTTAATTTAAAATATTACCTTCAGGCGGCCGCTTATTAAATCTGAGAGATGGCAAGTCGTCGGCTTCAGCCCCCATGCCACGAGTGTTGGGGTGTTCGATAAACTTGAGCACTCTTGTTCCCATTTTGGGTCCATCTAGGAGGCGCCAACACAACGTAACAAGGCAACCGGACTTATAGTGCTTGAACACTCTCACTTAGCCATAGAATTCTATAATTTTAAATTTCGCGAATCCCTAGTATTCGGAGGACCAATTGGGGCGCTATCCACGCCTTCGCCGGACATTATCCGAACTCGTCAAGCGGCGAGGTCTTTAAGGACCCGAAGGACCTCTCGAACAGCGACCAGTCTCTCGCCTTATCATGACAGCCAGTTTTAGCTTTCCATCGAGGCGTTAACCTGCTCAACCGGGCGCAATCGCAGTGGTTCTCCCAAAGCTACCTTAGCCGATAGAACGGAACGTAAGGTGCCAAACATGGGAGCCGGCAAACCCAACTATTGACCCAAGACATGATTCGAGCCGATTCATATAATGCTATAAGTTCGGGTGCCGACTTGTGAAAGTGTTGGGACTTTATCACACCATAATGCGGAGAACATAAGCCCCTGGTGTATTTGGCCGCACTCAAAATGTACGGATGCAACATGTAACAAATGAACATATATATATAAGGTAATGCAATTATAGGCAAAAAGGTGCTGCATTTTATTGTAGAAGATATGCTATGAGTGCGGAATGATACAAATAGTGCGGAAAGCAAGGGATGGGATTTAATTAAAGGCGCTCTCTCGTGGGTAGGCCGCGAATGTTGTATTTAACAAATTTAATGCTCGTGATGGAGACCACCTGAGTGTTCGCCGCGCCTTTGTCCTTCCCCGGCTGTTGCATCATGAGTTCGGCAGGTTCGCCACGGACGAGTTCTGTATAAAAAGAGAGAAATAAAAGAAAAAGAGCGACACACTTGGGAGCCCCGGTGTGGTCGAACCGCACTGGTCTGTTGTGGTTGTGCGTTTCCCCTATGCCCATGGTATCTCCAGTATGTAATTATGTACGCGAGAGTTTGTCTTACAATTATGCGAGGGCTGGGGTTGAGGCCACATTGCTACGCTGCGTTCGGAACGTGCCGTGGTCTTGGTTGATGTTGCTCGGGCGCTGTTTGGCGTGTCCGTCGCTTAACGGCCGGACTCGAAAATTGCCTTAAAAGGCTGCTCTATACTTCGCCGCGAGAGCCGCAGTATGTTCCTCCGCTCGAGGGAGCGCCCGTGTTTCCATTGACCGTGATGACTCCACGAGGGCCTCGCATCTTGAGCTTAAGGTATGCATAATGCGCACCGCGCTGAATTTTGCGAACGTGATTCGTCCGAGCAGAGCATGATAGCCGCGAACGGGACTATGTCAAGATTAACTCTCGCTCGAAATTATCCGGGATCCAAGACCACTTCGAGTGTAATCGAGCCTGCATAACTGGCCTCGACACCGGTATGACGCCTTTGAAGGTTGTCTTTGTAGGTTTAATCCTTGAAGGGTCTATGCCCATCTTGGCGACCGTATCCCGATAAAGCAGGTTCAGGCTAGTGCCGCCGCCCATCGTGACTCTCGTGAGGTGAAATCCATCGACGATTGGGTCTAAAACCATCGCGCGAATCCGCCATGGCGGATATCGGTCGGATGGTCTCTTCGATCGAAGTGATCGGGCAAGAGGACCATGGGTTGAATTTTGGGGCGATCGCTCCATCGCAGATACGCCCCTTTAGTGCACGCTCCGCTCCCTCTTGGGAATATGCGCTATGATATCATGTTTATCGTCCAACTTGAGGGGGAATCCTTTGTCCTCTGTTGTTCGGCGGCCGGTCTCTTCCTCGCCATCGCTGTAGCCCCTTGTCACTGTTTTGGCGATTAATTTGCTCGCCGCTTGAATACCCAACAATCTCTGCTGGTGTGGTTAGCTGGCTTTTCGGGGTTCCATGTATTTGACAGAGCGGTCGAGTATTCGGTCCAAATTGGACGGGCCCGAGTGGTTCTTTTGAATGGCTTCTTCCGCTGACCGGGTTTGAGCCTCGAATCCAGCGCTGACTGCCGATCCTCATTTTTGTCGAATTATAATGCGGCGCTTGTTTTTGTTTCGACGCAACCTGCCATTGCGGTCCTTGGTATCCGGACTGCCAGCCGCTTTTTGCTGAGGTTGTTGTCTGCGAGCCAGCCAGCTATCCTCTCCCGCACGTAAGCGGGTCATGAGTGATGTGAGGGCTGCCATGGATTTCGCTTCTCCCGCCCTAGGTGCCGGGCCAGCCACTCGTCACGGATGTTATGTTTGAAGGCAGCAAGTGCCTCTGATCCGGACAATGACGATTTGATTTTTCTTTGTTAAGAACCGTGTCCAGTAATTGCTCGATTAATTCGTCTGGCTGCTGGATTATGTGGCTTAGGTCATCTGCGTCCGTGGTCGCACGACGCGTTCTAGAAGTTGTCGAGGAATGCGGCTTCCGTGTCTTCCCAAAGATCCAATTGACTCGTGGGCAGGCTTTAAGCCAATGCCGAGCTGGTCCTTTGAGCTTGAGGGGAGATATTTGATGGCGTGAAGATCGCCGCCATGGGCCATATGTATATGGAGGAGATAATCCTCAATCCAAATCGCGGGTCTGTTGTGCCATCGTAGGATTCGATATTAACGGGTTTAAACCCTTCAGGATTTGATGATCCATTACTTCGCCGAAGCATAGCGGTGTGCGGCTCCTCAGATTGAGCAATATCGCGACGTAGCTCGAGAGAGCGTTGTCCGCTGTGTTCGACCCGCCGAGTAGTTGTATCCGCACGACGGTGCTCGTCGTGGGTCTTGGGCGCCCGCGTGATCCATAGATAGATCTGGATTGTCTTGCCTTGTCCTCCAATATATCTCGAAAGTCCGTGCGCTGCTCCCCGTGGCTTCATGCTTTTTGAGCGATGCCGGGTACGGTTTTGGTGGAGGGCTTGCACGCCTCTCACCACGCCACGAGGTGGTCGGTCCGCCAGACAGTGCTGCTGTGATGCAGGTTTGTACGCTTCCTCCTCTAATCGGGGAGCAACTTATGCTTTTGGGTAACTTTTGAGGGGCGTTCGAGTTCATACTTTTCGCCGCGAGGACCTCGGTCCATCTGCCGCTAGTAGATCTTGATCAGCTTGAATCTATTGCTGCTTTTTCTTTAGGCTGTTTGCCGTGGCTATTAGCCTCGCGGCTCAAACGCTCTTGTTTGACGGGATCCTCGGCACGACGAATTGGCTGCCGCCGGGCTTGCCTCGCCTCCGGAGGGAGGTAAGTAATTGTCATCCTCGACCTCTTCGCCGCCGCCTCTCGTGAGGGATTGCTTCCCCCTCCTGCACCGGATCATGCCGGAGGGAGTTGTCTTCGCACTTTCGGGTGTTATTATCTCCGTGCCGAATCTCCATTCTTGCCATGGCGGATTTAGAGCGCGCCACGACGCCGGGCGCTTGGGCTGTTTCTTTAAGGAATCGCCTCCGCTGCTTCTTCGCTGTCCCCATCTTTTGGGGTGTCCACCATGTATATGTCGATGACGAGGTGGTCTTCCAAAGGTCCCGTAGGCGCTGGTTCTTGGTAGTCTCCGCATCATCGTCCATACCGCCGATGTCTTCGGAGTCGTAGTCGAGTATGTCGGTTAAATCATCAACGGTGGCTACGGCGGGGTGGTGGGTGGGCTTTGAATTTCTTCGTCAGTCTGCTGTCTCCAACCATCCCGGCGTAGTTCGCCAGGCTCTCCTGGATAGCGAGAGATGCTTCAATGAATTTATGATACCGCCAAGGGCGAAAAGTGCTGAAAGATGTCCGCAGCGGTGAATTCCATGATTGGCGCCAATCGGATTCGACCGCAGGGGCGCAGGAGGTTCGGAGTCCGCAGGAGTCCGCACCTCGAGTCATGAGCCTTATGCGGACAAGGTAAGTGTTCGCCCATCGCCAGAGGAGTTGCGGCTCCCGAGGCGGTGTCCAGCCATCCGCCCTCAATCCGAGCGATCGGCTCCGACTATGGGTCGGAGCGGATTCGCGCGCGCCTCCAAGGTGCCGTCCGCGCCGAAGTTAGGTCATGCCCATCGTGATAGCGCTGCACGCCGGCCGTGGCTCGATCCATTGAAGATCAAGTCCCCGCGGATATCGGCCGTGAAGTTTAGGCTTCCAAACCTGACTCGACGGCCAGGGCGAAGCTTCGATCTGCTCCAGATGGCCAAGTGAGTTGGCCCGCGAGGCGGCCGCCGAATACGAAGATCTGTCCGGGAGAAAAGTCTCACCCAGATCTGCGCCGTTATCGATTGAAGAGGCCATCAAGCCTATCGGTGACGCATACGAGGAACTCTCAATGAAAGCACCAATGTCGGTGTCAAACCGCGGATCTCGGTAGGGGGTCCCGAATCGTAAGCGCCTAGGCGGATGGTAACAGGAGACAAGGGACACGATGTTTTACCCAATTTCGGCCCTCTTGATGGAGGTAAAACCCACGCCCTGCTCGATTGATATTGATATTGTGGATGTTTACAAGAGTGGATCTACCACGAGATCAAGGAGGCTAAACCCTAGAAGCTAGCCTATGGTATGATTGTAAGGGTTGTCGATGTTGTTCGTCCTACGGACTAGAGCCATCCGTTTATATAGACACCGGAGAGGGCTAGGATTACATAGAGTCGGTTACAATGGTAGGAGATCTACATATCCGTATCGCCGAGCTTGCCTTCCACGCCAAGGAAAGTCCCATCCGGACACGGGGCGAAGTCTTCAATCTTGTATCTTCATAGTCTTGGAGTCCGGTCGATGATGATAGTCCGGCTGATGATAGTTCGGCTGATGATGGTAGTCCGGCTATCCGGACACCCCCTAATCCGGGACTCCCTCAGCCGAGACCTGTCCTTTTCTTCTCGCGCTCGATTATTCCCTTCCCCCACCTCGAATTGCAACACCCAAGGCTCAGGCTATGCGCTTTGGACCTTCAATCATGTCCGGATCCAACCTTCAAGGCCAGTGGATGGCCTCCTCTGTCAGAGAGGAGGACATCAAGAAGCTAAGAGAAGCCAGTTATCTGACCGCCGAAATCTCGCACAGGCTGCCTGCTCAAGGGCAGGTCATCCCCACTCCCGAACCCAACGAGAGTGTCATATTTGTTTCCCACTTCATCCGAGGGCTAGGCTTTAGTCATGATCCCTTTGTTAGAGAGCTTATGTTCTATTACGGGCTCGATTTCCATGATCTAGCTCCAGATTCCATCCTTCACATCTCGTCGTTTATCGTCGTGTGTGATGCCTTCCTCCGCATCACCCCGCACTTTGGCTTATGGCTTAAGACCTTCAATGTGAAGCCGAAGATGATCGATGGGTGACACACAGAATACGGAGGTGCCATGATAACTAAAGGAGCCGATGCTCCATGGCCAAAGGGTTCCTTCCCAGAGATGTCCAACTTATGGCAGCGTGAGTGGTTTTACATCACAGCTCCCCGGAGTTCTAAGTGGGTAGTTGCCCCCGCCTTCCGTTCGCCCCCCCCCCCCCACCACAACTGGCGTCATGGGTCAACAAGGGGCTTGACTGGGGGCCAGTTAATGACGTGCCGACATTGCAGAGTCGCATCCGAGATCTCCTCAAGAGAGATGTCAGCCTTGTCAAGGTAATGCAAGTCATGCTAGTTCGTCGGGTCCTGCCATGCCAACGTCGACCTCTCCATATGTGGGAGTTCAACCCGGAAGGACCACGAACTATTCAGCAATTCTTCGGCGTGACGCTCCAAGAGATGTATGGATTGTTCTTCGGATCACGAATAAAGCGTCCGGACACCACCGAGGATGCGGGTCTAAACTGCAATCGTCCAGATACCCAAGTAATTCTGCGGCCGAACATGTTGTCTTTTCATTTGTCACAACATCATTCTGAAAAAATCGCTCTTGGCCAGGACTGGATAAGAAAGGCGAAGATGATCAGGTGTTCGGCCCCCCTTCTCGAAGGCTCACCGGATCCTGTACTAGACAGGATACTTGAGCACACACCTTATCAAGTGCCATCCGTGGAAGATAAATGGAGGAATAAAGAAGCTGAAAGCGGGCCTCATGCTTTACTCATCCAAATCGGGGGAATTAGTGTCTCCGCGAAGGAGGTTAATCGGGGAGAAGAATCTAAAATCCCCTCTCCCCAAGGAAGGAAAAGGACCGCCTCTGAAGACTTGGAAACGAGGGTTTCCAAACGAGGGAAGAAACCTTCGTCAGGGGGCCCTGCCCCGGAGGGTGTCCTTACCGCACCGTGCCCGCAAGGGGGTCAGCCCTCCACCGAGCTGTAAGTGAACAAGCGTACTTTTGGTAAATATATCCTGCTTCATCTCCGAGGACAATAACCGAGACGTATGTCTTGCAGTTCGGATCGTAGCCCTTCTCGACAGAGTTCGTCTTCGGGGGATCTTCTTCCGCAGATGATGGAGAGAGAAACGTCTCCCCCTGTCTCCCCACTCATGAGGCGGATGACCCTGAGGTGTCGTCACGGAGGATTTCTCCTGGTCTGCCAAGGCCAGAAGGTAACCCTTCAGCCACCCGCAGTCTGGAGTATTCGACTCCTAAGGAGAGCAACAGAAAGAGTCCAGGATTGTCCGGTGCATGACCGTACGCACTGATGGGTCTTCTGGAGCAAGCGGCTATCTCAGAGGTGCATCGTACTTTAATGGGTACGGTGGTTGAGAGGATTTCATTTGCCAAAAGTGGGTTGCATGAAACTTTTATGAGCCTTCTAAGAGGCTTTGAGGTACGCAAAGTAATATATATTTTTTTTGACGGTACCGCACACGCTAGGTGTGCCCTATACAGATAGTAGCCCCTGAGACTCTGGTTGCTGTCCAGAGGCGGCAAACAGAGGATCATAGTCCCAGGTAATGATCATGCTACTTACATGTGCAGGCGGCTGAGGGTCCGGTGGCTGGCCGGACTGGTGAGTTTGCCGAACTGAGACGGCAGCTTGATGCGGCAGATGCCGACATCGTGCTTGTGAACAAGCGGCTTGACGAGGCACAGGGTATGTATTTTCTGGTGGTCAACAGATATTAAGAGGAGCATGATGCTAGTATCTATAATATGTTGTGACTGCAGATGAAGCTGCCGCCGTGAAGACCCATTGGGCGGAGCTGGCCCGAGACAAGGAACAAGCCACTAGAAGTGATGCGGCCGCCCTTAAGGCGACCGAAGAGTTAAGAGCCGAACAGGCTGCTCATCGCCAGAGCGAAGATAAAATATCCAAGATGGTTGTTGAGCTGAAGGATGCCGCCGGCCGGTACGAGCTTCTTGAAAAGGAAAGCCAAATGAAAACGGCGGACCTGAAGAAAGCCATGGTAGCAACCAAGGAAACCCGCTCTAAAATCAGAGCAGCAAAGGAGGAGCTTTGTCAAGCCGGAGATATCACGGCTGGGAAGCCCTTTTTGTTGCGGACGGTTCAAGATCCGGCATGCCCTCTCAGATCAATTATGGAGTGCTGCAGACGCATACTTGGACTTGGCAATGAGTGCTACTGATGCGACTGAGTTTTTCAAAGATCAGAAAGATCATGAAGTGGAAAGGTTGTTCTGGTCGTAGTTCAGTGCACCCACGCGTCCGCTGCTGTTAAATGAACAAATGGTCGAGTGGGCTGAGCTCCATAGATTGTCCGGACTTGCCATGAGGTCTATTGTGGATCATCTTTGGCCAGAGGGACCAAGGCCGAATAGTTATTTTGGTTTAGTGCAACGATTCCTTAATGTTGTGCCGCATATCGATGTTGTAAAGAGGCCGGCGTGCATAGAGGGTGCGCGGATAGCTCTTGCCCGTGTTAAGACATACTGGGCAGAGATGGAGGCCACCGCTATTGCAACCCAGGATCCGGCCGTATGCTAGGTCTTGGCCGAGCACTATTTTGAAGAAGTCCTAGAAGGTGCTCGTTTCATAGAGGCTCAGTGCTCGAAGAGTATCATGTTTGAGTGACATGTATCCCAACTGTAAAAACAATGCTATTTGGATTATAAAGGCTGTGTTTATACTTTTGCCTGAAAGTATTATGATGCCTTCTATGCGGCCGTTTATGTATGTATATAACCTGAAAGTTGGCAGTTGTCGGTTTCAGCCCCCACGCATATAATGTGGGGGTGTTTGGAAAAGCGTGTATTCACACTTGATCCAACGTCTTGGTCCATTAAGGAGGTGATAGCGCGGGGAACAAGGCAATCGGACTATATAGCTTTAACACTTTCACTTAGCCATATGAGTTTGACAGTGGGGCTACTATATAGCCCCTGGTACTTCCGCTACCATCCGAATACGGGCGCAGACATACATGACCGGAAACCGCCCTTCGTTAATGCGAAGGAATCGCAAGATCCCGCTGAGTCATCGAAAGTGGTTGACCAGTCTCGCTTTATCATGACAATGGCCGCTTTCTAATCGAGGTGCTCGCCCGATGAACCAGGGCACAATTGCAGTAGTTCTCCCGGTGCCACCTTAGCCGATAGAGCGGAACATAAGGTAGCAAAACACGGGAGCCAGGCAAACCCAACTATTGACCAAAGACATGATTCAGAGCTGATGCATATAAGGCCAAACTCGCGACGCCGAACACTCCCTAAGGTATTCAGACTTTACAACGTATATTGGGCTGAGTAACGCCCTTGATAATGAGCCTTGAATTTCCAGGTACGTGCATTAGTCTGATGTGACAAAATGCCAATAACGCCAGCATCCCTCTTGGTTATGTTGAGTATCCGGAGGGTGTGAAGCAGCAAGAGACAGTAAAAAAGGTTTACACAGGGTCTTAATCTAAAAAGAAACCTTTGAACAGGGCCTCACAGCACGCCTCGCTACCGTGTCTCCGTTGTATCATATCCTGGAAGGGTGTAGCACGATGATCATCAAAGCCCAGGTGAAAGTTTTAGTGCGAAAAATTGGTTATTCTTAATAAACCATTAAAATTCAATCTAAATAAGGTCAAGCCGAACTGTAGTCCTTTTTACATGCGGGAAGCCCCTAGCGCCACCTATGGGGGTATATCCATCAACCCAATCTCAGGTTTATCCGAGCTGTTATAGCTAGTGGTGCGCCGGACTCGTCTATTCGTGTCCGCGATCTTGACGACCGATCATTTATTCTGGTTGGAGAGGTCGATCGGTGTTCGGCTGCTAGAGCCACCACACATTCTTCCGCATGTAAGCAACGCTCTGTGTTTCCGCTAACTATGATGATGCCACGTGGACCCGGCATCTTAAGCTTAAGATAAGCGTAATGCGGTACTACATTAAAACGAGCGAAGGCCATTCTTCCGAGTAGTGCGTGATAGCCGCTTCGGAATGGAGCGATGTCGAAGGTTAATTCTTCGCTTCGGAAGTTGTCGGGAGAACCGAATACAACCTCTAGTACTACAGAGCCCGTGCAGCGGGCCTCTGGGACTGGTATTACACCTTTAAAGGTAGTATTGCTTTGGCTAATTCTTGTCGGGTCTATTCCCATTTTGCGGACTGTGTCCTGATATATCAGATTGAGACTACTGCCGCCGTCCATAAGGACTCGGGTGAGATGGTATCCATCAATTATTGGGTCTAGCACCAAGGCAGCCGATCCTCTGTGCCGGATACTAGTCGGGTGATCCCTGCAATCAAAAGTGATAGGGCAGGCCGACCAGGGGTTGAACTTGGGGATGACGGGCTCCACGGCGCATACGTCTCGGAGTGCGTGTTTGCTCCTCCTCTTCGTTACGTGAATCATGTTCACTGTTTTGACCTCTGGTGGGAATTTTTTCTGCCCCCCAGTGTTTTGCTGGCGAGGCTCATCCTCGTCTTCACTTGGTGTTTCCCTCCCTTTGTGTTCGACATTTAGCTTGTCGGCCTGCTTGAAGACCCAGCATTCTCTGTTGGTGTGATTTGCAGGATTGTCGGAGGTGCCATGAATCTGACATAATTTGTCTAGAATCTTGTTTAGGCTGGACGGTCCATCTCTGCTGCCTTTGAATGGCTTTGTCCGTTGACCGGGTCGAGAGCCCCTGAATCCGGCGTTTACCGTTGTGTTGTCTCTGTCTTCATTGTTTTTGTCAGGACCCCGATTCCAAGTCACATCGACCTAGCCGGTAACACCTCATATCACTTTGCGGCCTCACGCACGGTATTCCCACGGTGTCGCTTTACCATGGCCCGGGACCGCTTAGCGCTTTTGTCTCACGATATGATAGTGTCTCTAGCATCCACATGACAAAGAACCCGGCCGACATGGCTAGTCGTGAACCCAAAGCGGCGCTTAACCTATGGGGACAGTATACATGAATCACATCGAGCATGTCGGTCATCAACGTATGAATTGGCTGTAGCACTAGGCTAACAGTGACTCCGTATCCCGGCTGTAGCAGGCTAGGCAGGACTCAATATCGCCGCAGACAATTAACAAGGAGCATACCGAGAACGACGCTGGGATCCTCATAGGTTTCTTCAGCTGAAACATAGTTGACGTGGCCACGAGCAAGGGCAGCTGGTTTAGCATAGAGCACCTTTCCCGCCGGGCTTACCACGGCCAATGATTTTCCGATCCGACTGGGTTGTTCTGGGACACTCACGGATGTAGTGGCCCGCCTCTCCACACTTGAAGCAAGTTATCATATTGGGGCGTGGAGCAGATTAGCAGCGGGCCTCCATAAGTCTTGGGCGGTACATACTCGCTGGTTGGGGCGAGGCGCCTCAAAGGATGACCTCGGAGGAACTCCGGGTGGCGAGCAGATTTGAATCCAAACCCGGCGCTTCTGAGATCCAGAGCCGGATGAAGAACCAGAGTCACAGACGTGCTTGCGTGAAGCTTCAAAATCAGACTGCCCAGTTTCAGCCCTGATAGCCTTATTGACTAACTTCGAAAAGAGGTGCACTGCGTGCAGACGAAGATCACGACGAAGCTCGGGCTAAGTCCCTGCGGAACCTTGCTCGCTTCTTGGCGCGGTAGAAACCTCTTCAGAGAATAACGTGCTAAATTCCCAAACTCACGGCTGTAAGTATCCACAGTCAGCCTACCTTGGGTGAAATTGCAGAATTCCTCCCTTTTTCGATCCATAAGACCTTCTGGGATGTGATCCTCACGGAAAGCGGCACTAAATTCAGCCCAAGTAGTAATTTGTCCAGCCGGACGCATAGCCTCATAATTCTCCCACCAAAGGCTAGCAGGGCCTTCGAGATGATAAGCGGCAAAAGTAACCTTATCAGCCTCAGCCACGCTAAGTAACGTAGCTTGTGGTTGATGCTTCTGGGTTAATCATCCGCGTCGAGAGGCTCAACGGAATATTTGAACTTCGGTGGATACAGCTTGACGAAGTCATTGAGTGACACCAAATCATTTCTTGGCTGGCGTGCGGTGTTTTGCTCAATCCGCTCCAGTGGGCGATTGGTCTCGAGCTTATTATGCGTTACGCTCCAAATAACCTCGGCCAAAGATGGCGGTTAAGGCAGATTCACATTCCTGGCTGCACTGGCTTCTCCTTGCTCCGGAGCAGCAGGATTGTTGCGGGTGTTGACCATCCTAGGAAACAAAACAACGGTTTAATCCAGGATGGCAGAATTTAGCAAGGAAGTGCAGAATGTAATGGATTACACGGAATGCAGAGATGTTCATCTGTATGACATGGTAATATAAAAACTGCCATATATATACCAACGGTCATACACACCATTCATAGTTTAGTACAAGCCCGACGGAGTACAACTATAAGGAAAGGCGTTACATCTCATCGAAAGCATTCCAACTCATATACATTATTTTTCTACACTTCCGGAATGATACACACTAAGTCATATCCCACAAGTCACGCAAGACGGTGGAAATACAACTATTACAATACTAGGGATACTACTACTAACTCAGACAACTCCGTAGTAGTCCTCATATAAGTCACCACCCAAGCCTGGAAGTGGACCATGATCATCCGGAAAAAGACGATCCTGTGGAGCCTGCGGACCATAGGGACTCGGATGTGGCCGTGGTCCAACAAACGGCGGCAGACGAGGTCCACGAGGAGGGGTGATGCCTCCCACCACACGCCACTCCATGAAGTCTGGCAGACCAGCCCGCACAGGGTACAAGTCCCTCATGTCCATGTATCCGGCTTGCACGGCAGGTGCAAACCGAGTCAGAGTAGCCCAGTGATCATAACGGGCATTAAAGAGCTCCATACGCAAGGCCCGGTTTTCACGGTCCTTGTCCTCCAGCATCTATGTAGTGGTGCGAAGGAGTGAGTCCTCATGGGATGCATTGTTGTACATACCCTGAAGGTAGCCATGCGCCCCAGGGAGGGATGCTGGCATGTAGCGGAAATCGGTGTTGCACAGCAAGGAAGTTCTGGCTCGAATAATAGTCATCATTGAATAGGCTCCATAAGAACAGTGGAGCGGTTCAGTAGCTCCGGGATAAGATGGATATATCCTGACCGTGCACAGATATTGGCTTTGATTAAAATCCCTAAACTGCTGCTCGACGGTATATTCAGGATACCATCGGTAACCGGTCTCGACCATCACCCGAACCAACATTGTCGTGTGACCACACACATCAATGCAACGGGTCAGACGAACCACTTGGTTCTGGGGACGGGTGGCCATCTGAAAGCACAGCCACAATGCAAAGACATTAGAATTTCTAGGGAAAATCGGGCAGCATAACATCTGTAAATGCTCAAAAACAGATTTGAGACATTCATAATCAGATTGCAAAACCACTCAACAACATCATATCAAGGTTCTGGTTCAACTGGTAGCATACTAAAAAGTAGTAAAACTGAACTGAGGATGTAACCAACAATCCTATAAGTTACTATGGATTAGTAACACGTGAACCTGATAGAGAGAAGAGAGCCTAGTCCTATACCCACGTGGAATGAGAAGAGGATGACTCAGATCAGAGGGCATAAGGTAAAGGAGTAAAAAGAGCCTTACGTTCGCTCCCACAATCAATTCCCCTACATATAACTAAAGCATTTCTAGACTCAACATCGACCAGTTTGGCTTAGCGAACCTACAGCAGCCCCGCTCGATGCCAACGCTGTCAGACCCCGATTCCAAGTCACATCGACCTAGCCGGTAACACCTCATATCACTTTGCGGCCTCACGCACGGTATTCCCACGGTGTCGCCTTACCATGGCCCGGGACCGCTTTCCGCCTTTTGGCTCACGATATGATAGTGTCGCTAGCATCCACATGACAAAGAACCCGGGCCGACATGGCTAGTCGTGAACCCAAAGCGGCGCTTAACCTATGGGGACAGGCATACATGAATCACATCGAGCATGTCGGTCATCAACGTATGAATTCGGCTGTAGCACTGGGCTAACAGGACTCTGTATCCCGGCTGTAGCAGGCTAGGCAGACTCGAATATCACCGCGTGACATTTCCCGAAGGACGTATATAGGAACGGTGAAACACATGCCGCCACCAAGTGTCCAAGCAGTAGTGTTGGGCTAGCAGGACTCCGTGAACCGGGTTGTAGCGGACTACTATCGCCCAGAAGCACGAGACTACATTTCCCCATATGAGAGGCTGCCAAGGATAAACAACTAGTTTGTCGGATCCCACTCATACCAAGCATTTCAATCATACACGCAATATGCCCGATATGAGTACATACAACAAGGCATCACAACAAAACTCTACAACTCAAAGAACTTTATTTAAGAGGCTCCGAGGAGCCATACATAACATATCCATACAGGTAGGGGTCACATGACCCAACACTCATGTCATACAAACATACAAGCACATGCGGAAGCAAACTAGTCTGAGTACAGACTCTAAAAAGAAAGAAAGCTTGTTGAAGCCTTTCTATCTACAATGGCCCTTCACAAGCCTTGGATCACCACCTGGGTGGCTAGTTCACTCGTCGATGTCAAGGTCTACATAAAACCCATCAGAGGGGGTAGTGTTGTCGTCTGAAAAACATTAATTAAGCAAACATGAGTACGTAGGTACTCAGCAAGTCTTACCACAGAATCCTATCATACATGCATATTCTCAAGAAGGTGGTGGAGTTATTTGCAGCAAGCCAGCTTTGATTCTTGGCTAAGCTATCCTACGTGACACCACTTGAAAAGCATTTGTCGCACACGAGTCCACTAATCACCATCACAATACTCCACCGTGGATCATCTCTCGTCAACCCACGAGAGGGCCATCCGCGGTACTCACACTTATCTTGAGACTTTTAGTAGTATCCATTTACTTGTCTATGAACTGTATAGGTGACCTAGTAGTCCTTTACCGCGGAGGCGGCTATTCGAATAGTTTATACCCTGCAGGGGTGTACTTCTTCACACACGCTCTCACCACTTACCGCCGTTTACACGACATGTACTCGGCAACCTTCAAGCGGAAGCCCAACGTGGGTGTCGGCCATGACCTGACTAAACACACGAGTCCCGAGTCCAGGTTTATCGCCTGTGTCACATCCTAGCTAGTCCATGCATTAGTGTGTGCATCATGTTTAACTTTCATTTGAAATTTGAAATGGGAAGGACAGAAACCCCAGAACCCCTTTTGAATCCAACTAGGGTTTACTAAAAATTATTTCAATGAACCTGAAATTCCCTTCAAAATGCTCATCACCTTTGCTTTGGTTCAGAGCCTCTGCCAAAAGTGGTGCACAATTTTCTAGGTCATCCTAAGGTCCTTGAATTAAATCATAAGTATTTGAGTTTGGGCATTTAAAATTATATAAAATATTTCAAATGCCCAAATATTTCCAAACTAAAATATTTCATGTTGGAAATATTCCAACAATGGACCAGGAGCAGTTTGGTGATTTTTGAAGCTGTTTAAGTATTTTTAAAAACTCCACGAAGTTACAGAAAAATAGAAAAAGAAAAAGAGAAAGGAATTACTTACCTGGCGCCACCCAACCGGCCCACCTGCCGGCCCAGCCCAGCTGCCGCGCCAGCGAGCTGCTTGGCTCGGCCAGGCAGGCAGGCAGGTGCTCGGCGGCAAGCACCGCATGGGTGCCACACACCTGGTCGCCGCCTCGCCGCTCCCCTCACCGAGACGCGACGCGGATCACTCCCCCTTTCTCCCTCGAACCCCTCAGACATCTCCTCTCCTCCCCAGCTCCTCCCCTTCGCGCTCCCCCGCCATGGCCGACGCCACCGCAGCCACGCCGTCGCCGTAGACGCGCTCCCCGCCGTCCGTGCCCCGTCTCGCCGTGTCTAGGAGCTCCGCCGCCCTCCTTTACCTCGAGCTAGCCGAGCCCTGCTCGCTCGCGTGACCCGAGTCCACTGCATCAACCTCGCCCGACCCCGCGGTCGCCGGAGATCCCCTTCAACGCCGTCGCCGCACCGTCCCGTCCCCGAAAACGCCGGTTGCCTCCACGAGTGCCCTGTGAGCCTAGCTACCCCCCCTTCCCTTCCACTCTCGCTCTCGAGCCGTGTAGCGACCGAACGGAGATCAACCGCACCCGCCGCCGCGGAGCTCGTCGCCGACGTGCTCCCGATCATCCTCCGGCCACCTTTCGGTGTCCATCGCACTCACCGCACTGCGCAGCACCTAACCACCTACTCCACGCACCTAACCGAACACCCTAGCCTCGAGTTCGACTTCGGCCGAACTCCGTCGGCCGCCTAGGTCATCGCCGGCTGAAAGTGCGTTATATCGACTAGAGGGGGGGTGAATAGGCGATTTTTGTGAATTTTACAAATTCTTCACTGAGGAATTTGCCGGTGAGGAAATTCCTTAGCGAAGAAATACATGCAGCGGAATAAGTACTCAGAAGTAAGCATAACAGATTACAAGCATAGTCATCATGATGAAATGAAGACACTCACAGAGTACCGAAAGCGTAATCACAGGATAACACAAGATGAAGACAAACAGATCAAGAAATTGAACGAGGAAATTGAGAAGGTCTTCATCAAAGTCTTCAAACACAGATATGACAAACACTCAACACAAGAATGAGGAAATGAAAGGGTTGAGGAAATAGAACCAGATTAGGTTGGTGAAGACAATGATTTGGTAGACCAGTTCCAACTGCTGTCTCGGTTATACGTCTGGTTGGAGCGGCCGAGTATTTAAACTCGAGGACACGCAGTCCGGACACCCGATCATTGAGCACGCAGCTCAGACACCAAGTCCTCACCATATTCTCCTTGAACTAAGGCCACGCAGACCTCGTCCAATCACTCGTGGTAAGTCTTCAGCGACTTCCAAACCTTCACATACTTGGTCACTCGGCGATCCACAATTCCTCTTGGATGCTCTAGACCGTGACGCCTAACCGTCTGGAAGAAGCACAGTCTTCAAAGGTAAAAGCGTCGGATCCACGCTGGATCAATTTCTTCATGATGCTCAATCACTTTGGGTTTGTTGGGGTTTGGTTTTGGGTTTTCCTCACTTTGGGTTTTCCTCACTTGATGATTTTCGCTCAAAGTCCTCGGAGGATGGGTTGCTCTCAAATGACAAGTGTCAAGTTCTCTCGAGCAGCCAACCAACTAGTGGTTGTAGGGGCGGCTATTTATAGCCTAGGGAGCAGCCCGACATGATAAGACATAAATGCCCTTCAATGATATGACCGTTAGGTGGAGATATTTTGGGACACAGGTGGCGAAGACAAAGAACGGTCGGAAATTGGAATATCAAATTCCTCGGGGCTATCATGTTCCTCATCGTAGGCAATTCAGACCGACGAATTCCTAACTCCTCGATCGAATAAATTCCTCAAGGACTGAAGAGCTTCGTCTCATCCTTCAAGAAATTGACTGAATCTGTATGAGATTTCCAAAAGCTTCACTCGAAGGGATTGGTAGGTGTAGGATTTTGAGTTGAGCATCAAATGGAAATTTTTCCTTAGTATTTCCTCGACCCCTTTAACAATGACGGTGTTTCCTATGACTCAAGAAAGAGAAATGAAACTACGAAAACAAAAGTCTTCACGCTTCATATTCCTCAAGCGATTACCAAGTCTTCGAGAATCACACCAATTTCTTCACTTTCAAAGTCTTCGAAAAGTCTTCGAATATCAAATTCTTCATTGAAGAAATTCATTTTTAGGGTCGACTTTCACCGTAAATATCAAACTCCTCATAGACTTATAGACCTGTGTACACTTACAAGCGATCAGTTACTTAACCTATAAGTCTTCAATACACCAAAATCACTAAGGGGCACTAGATGCACTTACAATCTCCCCCTTTTTGGTGATTGATGACAATACAGGTTAAGTTTTCAACGGGGATAAATATATGAAGTGTAAATACTGATAATGAGGATTTTGATTGCAAGATATAGAAGAACTCCCCCTGAAGATGTGCATAGTGAGGAAATTGCTTTTGAGGCAATGCACATTTGAATTGAATCATGGAGATCTCCCCCTATATCTTGTAATTCATACACGCATTTGACATATAATATGAGGAATTTGAAATGCATGATGAAATATGGTGCTTGATGATATGCAGAGCATGCAAAATAATGTATAGAGTATCAGAGCCCAATGCGTATGAGGAATTTGAAACTATGAGTATCATATCCCAAATCGATTTGAAGATTTTCACCGAGCTCATGAGGATCAGAGCATAACAAGGATCAACGCATATCAATACTACTGTAATCAGAGCATAGAGCAAAAACATAATGCATCAAAAGTATCAAAGCACCATCAGGTTTAAGATTACAACTCGATCCAATAAAAGGTTTCAAGAACGAGAGTTGTAACTTAATAAAATATTGTATATAGACAAAAGCGAGACCCGCTTGAAGACTAACTCAAATTTCTCCCCTTTGTCATCGAATGACCAAAAGGATCGGCCGAGGACTAACGCTCTTGAAGAATTTCAAGTTGAAGACGGGCGCCAAAGATTGTCGGGTTGTTCGTTGAAGTAGGACCAGCAGCGTTGTCTTCCAAATCTTCATTTTCATCAAGTCGCGAGATGAAGAATAGGAGCTGGCCACCAAGGAAGGAACTTTGACTTTCTTGAATTTCTTCGGAGGAGGTGCAGACCAGTCAAATTCTTCCTTGAGTCCCATTGATTTCAGTTCTTCTTCATTGTAGACATGTGACAGAACAGCCCAGGTGCGCTTGAAGGTTTCATGAAGATAGTAGTGGTTTTTCTTCACTTCATTGTGAGTTGAGGTCATGTTGTAAAGAAGAGTACCAAACTGACGTTTGATCCACTTGTGATTGCGATCAACCTTCTAATGAAGACTGAGGAGTAACTCACGATCAGTCATCACCCTGGGTGCAGTAGCTTGAGGACTATGCTTAACTGAGGTATTTGCTGCTGAGTCATGTGTGGCGAGTCATCATTGGTGGAGTAAGATGTCGCTTTGCTAAACTGTCCATCCAATGGACGAATGCCTTCATCTATCACAGCAGTAGCCTTTCCCTTTTCATCACCGAGGTAATTGGCCGCTTGAGGACTTCAATCGGGGCAGTAGCTGCAAAGTGGTTCAAAGTATCAGCCTTGTAATTCAGTGAAGATCTTGACCGATGAATCTCATAATCCAAGGCGCATAAGGTTTCAGCTCAAAAGGTGACATGGCAATGTTAGCGAGTCCTCATGAAGAAATCATGGAAATTGACAGAACGCCATGGATGATGTTGAAAAGCATATTCTTCATGATGCCAACGACTTCTTCATCGCTCGAGTCGTGGCCCTTGATAGGACTCATAGTCTTCGACAAAATTCGATAGACTGTTCGAGGCACATATAACAATTCCTTGACGAGGAATTTGGTCCTTGAGCTTGCCTTGGTTTCAAAGGCTTCATCAAGACTTGCATATAGTGATTTGAAAGTTCCTTTTCTTCATAGATGCGACGTGCACCGTCAAGCTGGAGGACTGAGTGGAAGAGCTCAAGCAATTCACTTGTTTGGAGCCTTGTAGTGAGTGTTTTCGGTCATCCAATCCAAGACCCATGAAGTTACATCTTCAAATCTCCGGTGATGTGCAGGGTTGCATAGAATCAAGAATTAGCTCTTCGCTTCCAATCACAAATATCGGTGCAAAAGTTGAGAAGACCTGCATCGTGAAGAACACTTAGGACGGGCTCAAAGCTCCGGCAAAGACTCCATATCCACATGAGGAATATGAGCATGATCAAGATTTTGTCCTTGTTGAAAAGCACCGAGGAATAGAAGTTTGCTTGACCGGCAGTCCGAAGCGCCTCTTCCTAATCCGAGCAAAATCATAGGGATTATATTCAGTGAAGAACACATGCTCAAAGAAAGAAATCTTTAGCCTTGAACTTTTGTTTGGTCGAGAACGGATTCTTACGCTTTGGCGAGAGGGTGTCGATCAGTTGCATCACCACCTCTGGAACCGTAAGTTCAGGTTCTTCAGCTTGAGGAATTTCTTGATCCTCAACTTGTGCAGTCTGAGGATTTTCAGCAGCAGCAGCAGTTTCATCAGCGCTAGTGGCTGGAATTTCTTCATGCACAGGACTCGTGGGTTGATTTTCTTGAGTCGATCTGGACAATCTGCAGCAGGGAGTGAGGAACTTGTTGAAGCGGGGTGAAGAGCGGAGTATTGGGATGTTGATTTTCCCAAAAATCATCATTGATTACTGGAGTGGTGCATCCAATATCCACATCTTCATTTTCAATTTCCTCAGCACCATCTTGAGGAATTTCATGGTCTGATGAGGGAATGACTGGGGTTGAAGGGACAGCTTCCACTTCAATTTCTTCATCAATTTTCTCGAGAAGCAGGAGATTGATGTTCTTCATCAGATCCGGTTGGAATTTCATATTCTTCTCCAAAAGGAACTACTTCCTTTGATGGTATGGAGGAAATTGGAATAGCATCAATCGGGTTTTCAACAGAGCTGGTCATAGGCTTCATTTTCTTCGCAGCCGAAGAATCTGACGCAACTGATGCTTTTCTCTTCTTCACAGCAGCTCGTTCCGCAGCCTTGGTTTTCTTCACATCCGCAGCAGATGGAAGAATTGGAGTGGGAGTTGGCGCAGGAGCAGCCGAGGAATTTGGGGCAGTTTCTTCAGAGCAACGATGCAGTTCCCTGTCTTGAGTAGTTTCTTGAGCGCACCACTAGTGGGTGCCCCGCAGTTTCTTCGGTGGCTGGAATTTCTTCATCAGCCTGGATTCAGCATTTTCTTCAGCAGTGAGCTTCAGCGTTCTTGGCATTTTCTTCATTAGGCTGAGCAGATGCTTCACTGAGGATTTTCATGTTGCAGTGCAGCAACACTTGTGAGATTCTTCGTCGATTGACGAATCTGGTCTTGACAACTTGCCAATCAGCATAGTATGTGTCAAAGTTCTTCTTTGAGGTTCTGAATTTCAGTTTGAGCTTGAAGAAGTTCCTCGGTGTCATCTTGACAACATTTTCTTGAAACCTCTCCTTCTTGTATTGAGCCTTCTTGATTTCCTTCGCCTTCTCGAACTTCCATTTTCTTCAAATGAAGTGAGTCAACATATGACTTTGACCAGGTGTCAAAGGAAGATCAAAGCGAGAGGGTATTGGGATCGTTGTGCAAAGGTCGATGAAATCGAGGACTTTCTTCGGTCCAAAAGCGTTGGCACAGCTGTTCCCTTGGCTCTTGCGGCTCTAGCTTGACGGTCTCGATGATTTCTTCAAGTTCTTCATCGATGCCTCATCATCGATGGCACGTGGACTACAAGCTGTTTCTTCCTTGGCTAGGCCGAGGACCACGTCCATTGTTGCTTTTGTCTTCAGCGTCGAGCCCGATGAAGAATTGAAAGCAGCCGAGGAATTTGCAGAGGTGCCTAAGGCAATTGAAAACCAGCAGTCCTTTGACAAGTGGCTAGTGCATTGGGCCCGAAGGTTTGGACGGAGCAGCCGAGGACTTTGATGGACAATGAGCTGTGTGAGGAATTTGCTGCTGAGGAATTTGCCTGGAAGGAGCTGCTGAGGAACTTGGCCGTGAGGGCACAGATGAAGAAGCACTTGGCTTATTGGCAGATTTCTTTTGCATCGATTTCCTCGGCTTGGCCGAGACCTCAGTGGCAGCAGCAGCGGCAGAATCCTCATTGAATTTCTTCACCGCTTCCTTTGCTTGCTTAGCCAACTTAGCTTGGCGTTTAGCCCATTCATCAGGAAAGTCCTCACCGCGTTTGACGCTAGTGGGATCAGCTATTTGGCCTGGTGCCAAAGGAGCTCTTGGGCATGGAGGATTTAACGCGAATTTCTTCATGTACTTAGGTGTAACATAGCGGTATTCCTTCCATTCCGTGCCCATCTCCGTTCAATTTTCTGAATGCGCACCTTGCGTTGGTTTTTGCTTTCCTCATCTGGTGTGCAATAGTCAGCATATATTTCCTCAGGGATTTCGAATGCTGTCATGACCTCAGGTTTCTTTCCTCCCTTCTGCGGCTTCTTGCCATCTGCCATTTTCTTCAGGTGAGGAAATTGAACAATTGAGTTCTCTGAAGAAGTGTGCAGTTTTTCTTCGAGGAACGCTGCAAATGAGTTAAGTTGATGAGAACCTAGGGATTCAGCAGCGGACATTTGTACTGTGAACAGAGTATAGGTGCGAGGAATTTGAAGAGGTCATATGCGTTCTCGAGGGTTTTTCAAAAGAACAAGTTTGAGGATTTTGACCAGATGAGCCTTGAAGAATTTCAATAAGCGTTCTTTATCTTAGGTTCGAGTTGTATAGATCAAGATCCACACAATTGAGGAATCTTGAAGAAAATCATAGCTTAGTGAAATGAGTCAAGAGATTTGAGGTGTTCATATGTGTGAGGAATTTGAAATAAACACCTTTGAAGAATTTGAAGAAAATTTGAGAATCAAAGTGAGTAAATAAAAGTAACTTTTAATTTACCCGAAGTGAAGAACACGACGAACTGAGATGAACAGTTTAGAAGTTCGTCCGTTCAGATCTTCTCCGCCCTAACTTGGCAGAGGAAATCAGCTACGGCGACGGCGGAGTGAAGAAATTCCACGGTCGGCGCGAGTACGTCGGCGAAGAGGTCAAGGCAGTGAAGCTTTTCCTCACCGGCGACGATGGAGTAGCGGCGGCGCTAGGGTTTCGAGGAGCTCGAGCGGGAGAGAGAGGTCGAGTGAGGTAAAAGAGTGAGGAAGGGAGAGAGAGGGGTATTTATAGCCGCGGTGAAAAACGGCTCGTCCGAAGATTTAGGACGAACATGCCCCTGACCGCTTCCCTTCTCACGACATGTGTCACCCACGTACTGTGTAGTGGAGATCGTGTCTGCATCGTGGGTGGATATAATAATGCATCGTGGGATGCGGAACGGTTTGAGCGGTAAAATAGAAGTTTGGATAAGATTCGTTTTAAAAGTTCCGTTCGCAATTTCTTCAGCTGTCAAGGACACAGTGAAGAATTTGAACGAGTTTCAAAGTAGAACGCACATGAAGAATTTGTGAATGGATTGGGTTGAGTATAGCATAGAGGGGAAGGGTCCGATCACATTCACTTAGCAGAAAAAGCGACTTGAAGAAATAGCCATAAGTGAATGCTGTAGAGGACATAAATCCATATATATATATAGCCAATGAAGAAAGACGACGGAAACAGTGAAGATTTTGCAAAGTTGAAGAATTTGAAAAACTGAAGAATTTGAAAAACTGAAGAATTTCAAAAAGCAAGAATTTCAAAACGAGGAAAACTCAAATTGAAGATTTTCAACTTTGGTGGTGGCGTGACCCACCAGATAAGAATGATGATTTCAGACACCGCGTACAATTGTCGTAGGGTTACGAGAATCAAATTCTTCATTAATTTCTTCACATTTAGAGTGTTATTCTTCATTGATTGAAGAAAACGTTTCTTCATGTGTTGCACATCTAAGTCATCAATTTTGCATAAGTGTTAGGATGTGTGTCTTTTCAAAGAACATTCAAGATTCTAAGATATTTAGCTCACACCGCAACTTGCTAAATCTCTTCTCATCCAAGGGCTTAGTGAAGATATCAGCTAGCTGTTCTTGATCTTCACATGCTCGATGGAGATGTCGCCTTCAACACATGATCACGAAGAAAATGATGACGAATTTGAATGTGCTTTGTCTTGAGTGCTGAACTGGGTTGTGAGCAATCTTGATGGCACTCTCATTGTCACAATAGAGAGGCACATTCTTCACGTTGATGCCGTAGTCCTTGAGGGTTTGCTTCATCCATAGTAATTGAGCACAACACGAGCCAGCAGCAATGTATTCAGCTTCAAGATGGGATGTGATACGCAGATTCTGCTTCTTGAGGACCAACATACCAAAGATCGTCAGAGGAAATGACAAGTACCAGATGTTGACTTGCGGTCCACACGATCACCAAAGATAGTCAGAGTCGTAATATCCAATGAGATCAAAAGTAGAGCCCTTGGGGTACCATAATCCTAGTGTTGGTGTGTGAGCTAGATATCGAAGAATATGCTTCACAGCCTTATGGTGTGATTCCTTGATGTAGCTTGAAATCGGGCACACATGCAAACACTAAGCATTATATCTGGCCTAGATGCACATAAGTACAATAAAGAACCAATCATGGGCGGTATACCTTGTGATCGAAGTCAATACCATTTTCATCGATTGCATAGATGGCCATTTGTGGGCATAGGAATTTTGACGCCTTTGCAATCTTGCATGCGAATTTCTTGAGGACATCTTTGAGGTATTTCTCTGAGATATGAATATGCCATTGTGTTGTTGAAGAATTTGAAGACCTAAGAAGAATTTCAACTCTCCCATCATAGACATTTGATATTCTTCACTCATCATATAGGCAAATTCATCACTATAACGTTGGTCGAGACAGCCAAAGATAATATCATCAACATATATTTGGCACACAAACAGTTCACCATCATAAGATTTAGTAAAGAGAGTAGGGTCGAGTGAACGGGTGTGAAGCCATTCTTCACGAAGAATTCCTTCAATGTATCATACCACGCTTGAGGGGCTTGCTTGAGGCCATAGAGGGCCTTATTTAGTCTCAAGACTTTGTCGAGATTCTTTGGATCTTCAAAACACAGGGGTTGAGCAACATATACTTCTTCCTCAAGCTTACCATTGAGGAATGCACTTTTCACATCCATTTGATATAAAGTGATATTGTGATGGTTAGCATAGGCGAGTAATATGCTAATAGACTCAAGTCTAGCAGCAGTGCAAAAGTTTCATCGAAATCAATTCCTTCAACCTGCGTGTAGCCTTGAGCTACTAGTCGTGCCTTATTCCTCACCACAAGACCATTTTCATCTTGCTTGTTGCGGTAGATCCACTTTGTGCCAATGATATTATGCTTGCGAGGATCTGGACGTTTGACCAGTTCCCAGACGTTGTTGAGCTCGAATCGATGTAATTCTTCTTGCATGGCCTGAATCCACTCCGGCTCGAAATGCTTCATCTACCTTAGTGGGCTCTGTGATAGAGACAAAAGCATAGTGCCCACAAAAGTTAGATAAGTGTGAAGCTTTTGAGCGAGTGAGAGGACTGGCGCTTCAATGTCATCGATGATCTTGTCAACTTGCACTTCTTTTGCAGCGAGGATGAGCTGGTTGTCTTGAGGAATTTGATCATTTTCCTCGGCACCATTTTCTTCACATTATCTTCAGTGCATCAGCTCGGCGTTCTTGGCGTCTGAAATGAATTCTTCAGCAGTTTCTTGATGGGAATGACATCCTCGGTTGCCTTGAACCTGATAGAATCCTCGGTGCTGGTTCGTCTAACACGTAAGGTAGGTGCTCTCTTTGCGAGCCATTAGTTTCATCGAACCGCACATCTACAAGGTCAACAATCTTGTGAAGTGCGATGTTGAAGACTCTGTAGGTGTCGCGAGTCCTTTCCGTAACCAAGCATAAAACCCTCATGTGCTTTCGGTGCAAATTTAGAGGTGTGGTGAGGATCTCTAATCCAGCATTTAGCACAAGACTTTGAAATAACTTACATTGGGTTTCTTGTCGGTGAGGAGTTCATAGGCAGTCTTCTTGAAGAATTTGTGAAGATATACTCTGTTGATGATGTGGCACGCAGGTCAATTGCTTCAATCCGAAACGACTAGGCGTTTTGTATTCATCAAGCATAGTGCGAGCCATCTCAACAAGAGTTCTGTTCTTGCGCTCCACGACGCCATTTTTTGAGGAGTATAGGGAGCAGATAACTCATGAGTAATACCAAGTTCATCAAGATATTCATCAAGACCGAATTCTTGAACTCAGTTCCATTGTCACTTCGATGTGCTTGATCTTCACACCAAAGTTGGTTGAAGCCCTCGAGGAAAATCGTTTGAAGATTTCCTGCACTTGATTTTTGTAAGTAACAATGTGTACCCAAGTGTAACGAGAGTAATCATCAACAATAACAAAGCCATATAGTGATGCTTCATTAACGACAGCTGAGTAATGATTGGGACCAAAGAGGTCCATGTGAAGCAATTCAAGGACGAGTAGTGGTCATGATAGTCTTATTTGGATGCTTGGCCTTGGTCATTTTCCGCTTCACAGTTCCGATAAGTGATCCTTGAGGAATTTGACATTCTCAATGCCAATGACATGCTTCTTCTTCGCAAGTGTGTGCAAATTCCTCATGCCTGCGTGACCAAGTCGTCGATGCCATAGCCAGCCTTCTGAAGCTTTTGCAAGTAGACACACGGCTGGTTGTGGTCCCGTGGAAAATCAACAATATACAAGTCTCCTCTCCTAAAGCCTTGAAGACTTTGGAATTGTCGCTTCCATAATCACAACACAACGATACTTGCCAAAGATAACAACCATATCAAGATCACAAAGCATTGAGATGACATGAGGTTATATCCTAAAGACTCAACAAGCATGACTTTGTCCATGTGCATGTCCTTAGAGATAGCAACCTTACCAAGTCCCAATACGACTTTTGCCTTTGTCAAGAAAGATGATATGCTTCAGATGTGACGGTGATAAGGAGCATCCATCAATAGATTCTTGTCACCAAATCATGTGATTTGTACATCCACTATCGAGAACCCACTCGGTGGCTTTGGGTTGATCATCCTGCAGATGAATTAGTACAACTTACGATCTCATATACTTCATTAGTGAAGAATATGATATCAAGTTCATCGATGAATTTCATCGATCAAGATTCAGATAAGCAAGATGAGGGCGTGTGAAATGAAAGTTCATTTCATCATGATTAGCTGCGTCCTTTCGAGCACTTTTGTCGTGCCCCAAAGAAATTCTTGAGACGTTTAAGACACGCCTGGAGACCTGACCCTGCAGAAGAGATTAGTTCTTTTCTTCACCACCCACATCTGAAGGGGTGGCAAAGAGTTCATCATTCTGCGAGCACCATATGAGAATGGTGGCATAGAGGCCAAACCATTTCGTTTCACATAAGAGGGGTTAGGGTAAGCATATGAATAAGCGAGAGAAATTCTTGAGGACTTATGAACATATTGGTTTGAAGAATAATGCACATATTCATAGCCTTTAGCTCTACCTGCGAAGCGAGTTATTAGCACGATGATAATCATATGAGGACTTTGATCCTTTTGAGGAATTTGATCCACGTGAGGAATTTGGTCCGTATGAGGACTTGGATCCATATGAAGAATTTTGTCCATATGAAGAATTTGATCTGGGGTTCCTTTTCTTCACGGTGGTGTCATGAGGACATTCACTTGAAGATTTTCAAGACATTTCTTGGGAACCCAGATTTTCTTCATAGGGGACCGTTCTGCAGATTAGTGCCAACATATCTAGCAAATACTTCACCATTCTGATTTTTGAACAGTTTATAGTTTGAGTCAAATGACTCATCATCGTAATGAGGAAATTCACATGTAAAACCAGATAAGGTAGATGGATCAATCTGGAGGTCCCTTTGCAGCAACCCATGAGGTTTTGGGATCTGCTCGGGCTTCCAATCGTTCCATCGGCATTGAATTTCCTCTCAAAGGCAATACCCTCTTTCCTAGGGTTCTGTTGAGGATCTGCTTTTAAGCACATCACAAAGAGTCGATGCCCTTTGAGGCTTTTGTACATGCTGTCATGTACAATTCCTTCAACCCTGCATCGTCGGTGATACTAGCAATGTCCTCGGTGAGGAATTAGTGATAGCAGAGGCAGGTGAAGAATTTGTAACAGTTGAAGCATTTGAACATTCAGTGAAGAATTAGCGATTCACGTTCAATGCACTTTAAGCATGGAGGAACAAATTCTTCTTGAGAAGCGCTGATTTGTTGAGCAAGTAATGAATCGCGCCCTTCAAGATCTTCATAACTCGCTCTTAGCTTCTCAAGATCTTGCTTTCTTTGAAGAAATTCATAAGAAAGTTTCTCATGATCGATAAGAGAGTGTTATGATGACCTTGAAGGTTGTCAAATCTAGATCGAACTCTCTCAAGATTTTCGATCGGGGCTTGAGTGCGATCCATTTCTTCACCTAACATATCATCACTCTTATCTAGCATGTTTTGAACCTTTTCAAAAGCCCTTTGTTGTTTTATAGCAATCTTAGCAAGTTTAGAGTAGCTGGGCTTAAGATCCTCATCGATTCATTTTCACTAGATTCAGAGGAGGTGAAATTGAGTACCTTGGCACCTTTTGCCATGAAGCAATAGGTGGGGCGTAGTCATCATTTTCCTCATCGGGTTTGTTGGCGGAGTCATTTTCTTGATGTTGAAGATGGATTTGCTGGCGTAAGCGAGCAAGAGCCGGACTAGCCACACCAGATTCGGATTCTTGAGACTCCTCCTCTTCCTCATTTTCCTCGATTCAGCTTCGAGTCCATTTCCTTGCCAATGAATGCCCGAGCCTTTTTGGAGCTGCTCTTCTTGTGAGAAGAAGGTTTTGAGGATTTTGATGATGAAGATTTTGATGATTTCTTCTTCTTCTTCATGTCATCGTAACTGTAATCCTTGTGTTTCTTCTTCTTAATTCCTTTTCCCATCGAGGACAATCTTGGATATAGTGACCAGGTTTCTTGCATTTGTGGCAAAGTCTTCGCTTATAGTCACTAGATGAGGAATCACTTGCTTCTTGAGGATTTTCCAAAATGACCACGCCTTGTGAATTTCTGGAATTTCTTCACGAGCAGTGCTAGCTCTGGCCAAATTCTTGAGGATCTCCAAGGCTACTACCAGATTCTTCACTCTCGATTCAGATTCAGCCTTGGCCTTGAGGCACGTGTTTTCCATAGCCGAACCATAGAGATCTCTCTTTTGCAAGCTGGAACTTCGTGAGTATTTAGCCTTTCGAGGATATCAGCAGGATCAAGAGACTTGTAGTCAGCTCGTTCTTGTATCATCGGTGCGAGTGTCAAATGAGGAATCAAGCGATCTTAGTAATTTCTTCACCACCTCATGGTCGGTGATGTCGATGGCACCAGTGCTTGAAGCTCATTTGAGATGTCGGTGAGCGATCGAAGGTTTGTTGAACATTTTCGTTGTCGAGTCTTTTGAAGCGGTTGAAGAGATTTCAAGAACATCAACTCGAGAGTCACGCTGAGTTGAAACACCTTCATTTACTTTGGACAGCCTGTCCCGATGAGTTTGGCGATTCCAAAGCACTCACTCTTCCATATTGACCTTTGCTCGATGGCCACATATGATATTCTTCGCTTGAGAATCGAGTTGCTTGAATCTCTTCATATCAGCATCATTCGGAGAGGGTGTGGTGAGGAAACACCTTTTGTCACAACATACCGAGATCGTTGTCAATTGCTTCAAGATGCATTAGCATTTTGTTCTTCCATGAGGGGTAGTCCGTCCCATCGAAGGTAGGACACCCTGCTGAGACCTTGATCATACCTGCGGTCGACATAACTAAAACTCCGTGGTTAAACCAAAATCACACGTAACAAGGGAGTACCTTGCTCGATACCAATTGAAAGTCGTTATATCGACTAGAGGGGGTGAATAGGCGATTTTATGAATTTTACAAATTCTTCATCGAGGAATTTGCGGTGAGGAAATTCCTTAGCGAAGAAATACATGCAGCGGAATAAGTACTCGAAGTAAGCATAACAGATTACAAGCATAGTCATCATGATGAAATGAAGACAATCACAGAGTACGAAAGCGTAATCACAGGATAACACAAGATGAAGACAAACAGATGAAGAAATTGAACTGAGGAAATTGAGAAGGTCTTGATCAAAGTCTTCAAACACAGATATGACAAACACTCAACACAATAATGAGGAAATGGAAGGGTTGAGGAAATAGAACCAGTTAGGTTGGTGAAGACAATGATTTGGTAGACCAGTTCAACTGCTGTCTCGGTTATACGTCTGTTGGAGCGGCCGAGTATTTAAACTCGAGGACACGCAGTCCGGACACCCGATCCTTGAGCACGCAGCTCAGACACCAAGTCCTCACCGTATTCTCCTTGAACTAAGGCCACGCAGACCTCGTCCAATCACTCGTGGTAAGTCTTGAGCGACTTCAAACCTTCACATACTTGGTCACTCGGCGATCCACAATTCCTCTTGGATGCTCTAGACCGTGGCGCCTAACCGTCTGGAAGAAGCACAGTCTTCAAAGGTAAAAGCGTCGGATCCACGCGGATCAATTTCTTGATGATGCTCAATCACTTTGGGTTTGTTGGGGTTTGGTTTTGGGTTTTTCCTCACTTTGGGTTTTCCTCACTTGATGATTTTCGCTCAAAGTCCTCGGAGGATGGGTTGCTCTCAAATGACAAGTGTCAAGTTCTCTCGGAGCAGCCAACCAACTAGTGGTTGTAGGGGCGGCTATTTATAGCCTAGGGAGCAGCCCGACATGATAAGACATAAATGCCCTTCAATGATATGACCGTTAGGTGGAGATATTTTGGGACAACAAGGCAGCGCTTGCAAAGACACGGTCGGAAATTGGAATATCAAATTCCTCGGGGCTATCATGTTCCTCATCGTAGGCAATTCAGACCGATTTAATTCCTAACTCCTCGATCGAATAAATTCCTCATTGACGGAAGAGCTTCGTCTCATCCTTCAAGAAATTGACTGAACTGTATGAGATTTCAAAAGCTTCACTCGAAGGGATTGGTAGGTGTAGGATTTTGAGTTGAGCATCAAATGGAAATTTTTCCTTAGTATTTCCTCGACCCCCTTTAACGATGACGGTGTTTCCTATGACTCAAGAAAGAAAATGAAACTACGAAAACAAAAGTCTTCACGCTTCATATTCCTCAGCGATTACCAAGTCTTGAGAATCACACCAATTTCTTCACTTTCAAATTCTTGAAAGTCTTGAATATCAAATTCTTGATTGAAGAAATTCATTTTAGGGTCGACTTTCCTTGTAAATATCAAACTCCTCATAGACTTATAGACCTGTGTACACTTACAAACGCATCAGTTACTTAACCTATAAGTCTTCAATACACCAAAATCAGTAAGGGGCACTAGATGCACTTACACCGGCGCTGATTCTGGCCGCCCCGACCCCAACTGACTCCACCAGAAGCTGCGGCTTGTCCCCAGCTACCCATAGCCACCCTCCGCGGCTCGTTTGGTTGCCGAATCGGCCAAACCTACTTCCGCCACCGCGTCGGGCTCGCCGGCGGCTAAACGCTGGTGCAGCTGACGTTGACTTTGACCACGGGTAGGCCCTGGTTGACTCTGTTGAGTCAATGACAGGTGGGGCCCAGCCCTGTTAACTAATCCGGTTTAGTCTTAATTAATTTTTAGCTAAACTAATTGCACTGACACCCTGGACCCACAGTCAGGTTTGACCTGGACGTCTCCGTTGACCCTGACGTCATTCTGACGCATGGCTGACGCAATAAATTAATTACTGGATTTATTCTATTACAGGAAATTCCAGAATATAGTTCAAACTTCAAAAATTCATAGAAATTAATCTGTAACTCCAAATGAAAATATTTATATATGAAAAATGATCAGAAAAATCCATTCTATCCATTGGTACAGGTTTCATGCATGATAAAACAAGTTAACCTTGCTGTTTAAGCAGAATAAAATATTACACCTTTAGGGCTATTTTAAATGAGCTAGCATTTGAATCTTTGATTCAAATGAGCTCATCCCTTTTTGTTTCAGCTTGCATTAGGCCAACACACATCCATAATGCCATGTCATAGCATGCATCATATTGTTGCATATTGCCATGTGTGTTTATTTTCGGTATGTCTTTAAGTGATAGGTTACGCCTCGAGGATAATCCGAATATCCGTCGAAGGCGAGATCCTACCACCACTCCATCGAGCAAGCAACCCATTGATCATTCCGATACAAACCCATGTTCTCGCTTCTGCTCTTGTTTACTGCATTAAGACAACGCAATTCAAACTGTTGTGTGCTACGGTAGTTGAACCCACTTCCTTTGCATGACCTGTCATTGCCATAGTAACTAGATGAAACCCACTAGTATGTGTCGGAGTTGATTGAGCCATGTTTGTGATTCCTACCATGCTATGCTTGCTATGCTTAGAGTTGTGTCAGGTCTGGCTCATCGGGATGATGAACTGGAATGAAAGGTTGTGTCGGGTTCAAGAGTGAAAGTGTTGAACACGTTTTGGTAAAGGTATCGATGAGAGGCCATGTAGGAGTACATGGTGGGTTCTTTCATTGAAGCCGTCCCTAAGAACTGAGATCTGTATGTGTGATTTAAGACTTAGCTACTGCCATGCATTGGGATCCTTAATTGACCCTCTCGACTTATTAACAACTCTTGTCCTCAGTCCGGGAGTTGCAAGTAGTTTCTGGTGTTTGTAGCATGCTGTGGGCCGCACGCAACGCTGACCTTAGGGGTGGGTTGTGTTGCAGTAGGCACGTGGCCCGGTGTACCGATTCGCCCGTTTGGTGTCTCGCGAACCCTGCACACATCGTTCGGGGCTGTATGGGAAACCTCGGCCGGACACCTTGCGGATGGAACCGAATAGGCGATAAACTGGACTCGGGACTCGTGTGTTTAGTCGGTCGTGGCCGACACCCACGTTGGGCTTCGCTTGAAGGTTGCAGTACATGTCGTGTAAACGGCGGTAAGTGGTGAGCGTGTGTGAAGAAGTACACCCTGCAGGGTATAAACTATTGAATAGCGCGTCCATGTAAAGGACTACTTGGTCACCTATACAGTTCATAGACAAGTAAATGGATACTACTAAAAGTCTCAAGATAAGTGTGAGTACCGCGAATGGCCCTCTCGTGGGTTGACGAGAGAGGATCCACGGTGGAGTATTGTGATGGTGATTAGTGGACTCGTGTGCGAAAAATGCTTTTCAAGTGGTGTCACGTAGGATAGCTTAGCCAAGAGTCAAAGCTGGCTTGCTGCAAATAACTCCACCACCTTCTTGAGAATGTGCATGTATGATAGGATTCTGTGGTAAGACTTGCTGAGTACCTCCGTACTCATGTTTGCTTAATTAATGTTTTTCAGACGACAACACTGGCCCCCTCCGATGGGTTTTATGTAGACCTTGACATCGACGAGTGAACTAGCCACCCAGGTGGTGATCCAAGGCTTGTGAAGGGCCATTGTAGATAGAAAGGCTTCAACAAGCTTTCTTTCTTTTTCGAGTCTGTACTCAGACTAGTTTGCTTCCGCATGTGCTTGTATGTTTGTATGACTTGAGTGTTGGGTCATGTGACCCCTACCCATATGGATATGTTATGTATGGCTCCTCGGAGCCTCTAAAATAAAGTACTTTGAGTTGTAGAGTTTTGTTGTGATGCCTTGTTGTATGTACACATATCGGGCATATTGCGTGTATGATTGAAATGCTTGGTATGAGTGGGATCCGACAAACTAGTTGTTTATCCTTGGCAGCCTCTCATATGGGGAAATGTAGTCTCGCAGCTTCCGGCGATAGTAGTCCGCTACAGCCCGGTTCACCGAGTCCTGCTAGCCCAGACACTACTTCTTGGACACTTGACTGGCGGCATGTGTTTCACTTCGTTCCTATGTCTCGTCTTTCGGGAAATGTCACGCGGTGATATTCGGAGTCCCGCCTAGCTCGCTATAGCCGGGATACGGAGTCCTGTTAGCCTAGTGCTACAGCCCGAATTCATACGTTGATGACCGACATGCTCGATGTGATTCATGTATGCCTATCCCCATAGGTTAGCGCCGCTTTGGGTTCACGACTAGCCATGTCGGCCCGGGTTCTTTGTCATGTGGATGCTAGCGACACTATCATATACGTGAGCCAAAAGGCGCAAACGGTCCCAGGCCATGGTAAGGCGACACCCGTGGGAATACCGTGCGTGAGGCCGCAAAGTGATATGAGGTGTTACCGGCTAGGTCGATGTGACTTGGAATCGGGGTCCTGACAGTTTTGACGCTTGCTTTTATTGCTTCGCGCTTTTCCATTGCCATCCCTGACTTCGGATGTGCCTGGGTCGCTGGTGCTGCTACGGGCCAGCCAACTATCTTCGCCCGCACAAAAGCGGGTCATAAGGCTTGTTAGGGCTGCCATTGTCCTCGGTTTTTCCTGGCCGAGGTGTCTGGCGAGCCATTCGTCCCGGACACTGTGTTTGAAAGGCGCAAAGGCTTCAGCGTCCGGGCAGTCCACGATTTGATTCTTCTTAGTGAGGAATCTGTTCCAAAGTTTTCGGGCTGACTCTCCGGGCTATTGAATTATATGACTTAAATCGTCTGCATCCCGAGGTTGGACATAGGTCCCTTGAAAATTAGCCCTAAAAGCTTGCTCAAGCTCTTCCCAACTTCCAATTGAGTTTCAGGGAGGCTCTTCAGCCAGTGCCGAGCTGGTCCTTTCAACTTGAGGGGCAAGTATTTGATGGCGTGGAGATCATCTCCGCAAGCCATGTGGATGTGAAGGATAAAGTCCTCAATCCAGACCCCAGGGTCTTTCGTTCCGTCGTATGCCTCTATGTTCACGGGTTTGAATCCCTCTGGAAATTCATGATCCAGGACCTCATCGGTGAAGCATAGGGGGTGTGCGGCACCCCTGTATTTGGATGTGTCATGGCATTCCGACGGTTGTAGTGTCTTGTTTTGATTCTGTGCCGGAGTGCGCTTCCTAGATCCATAGATGGACCTGGTCATACCGGCTTTTTGGTGCAAGTCCTCACGTAAATCGTGTGCTGACTTGTGTGCGACATCGTTAGCCGCCCTGTCGCGGCCACGCGGTGTTCGATCCAGCTGTATGGGCTCTAAAGCCTCATCATTGAATTCAGGCAGCAGCTTGCGCTTTGGATAGCTCTTTGTGTGGCGACTACCCCTGTACTTTTCTTTAGTGTCAAGCACTTTATTCCATCTGCTGTTGAGTGTATTTTGCACGGCCTTAAGCCTTTGCTTCTGCTTCTTCAGACTCCTCGCGGTCGCAATAAGCCCTCTATGGAGGTTCTCTTGCTCCAAGTGCCTTTCCGGGATGATGTGTGCATCATCGTCCGGACTGTTCTCCTCTCCAGAGACAGGTTGATGAGCTTTACCCTCGGCGTCGCCGTGATCGGACAGCGGCTCCGTACTATGTTTGCCATCCAATGGCTCATCCTGCTCTATCGCTGGGTCCATGTGGTCGTCATTTCCCTTAGAGTCGACCGGGGTATTATTCTTTCTTGCGCTGTTATCGCTGTTTTGCCGAGGCGGGATTTGGAGAGGCGCCTACGTCGTCACTTTGGTTGCTTCTCGAGGGGATTATCCTTCGCTGCATCCTTCCGTTCCTCGTCATTGTTTTCTTTGGGTGTATCCACCATGTATATATCATGTGATGAAGTGGCTGTCCAGTGCCCTGTGGGCGGTGGTTCCTGTTCCTCTCCTGCATCGTCATCCATACCGACGATGTCTTCAGAGTCGAAATCAAGCATGTCAGTTAAATCGTCGA
This sequence comes from Aegilops longissima, assembly GCA_021605205.1. Lineage (NCBI taxonomy): Eukaryota > Viridiplantae > Streptophyta > Magnoliopsida > Poales > Poaceae > Aegilops > Aegilops longissima. The sequence continues at coordinate 312,169,438 of CM038677.1, forward strand.
CAGTGGCTATTAAGTGGGTGGTGGGTGGGGAACGAATTTCTTCATCGTCTGCTTCCCACTCGAGCCGGACATAGTTTGGCCGAGGGTCTCCTGACAAGGAGAGAGACCTTAATGAATCTAGCATGTCCCCAAGGGCGAGTGCTGGAAAATATCCGCGGAGGTAAACTCCATGATCGGTGCCCAATCAGATTTGATAGGCACAAGCGCAGCGTTCGAGCCGTGGCGAGGACGAATCCAAGGGTTCGGCAACACAGGTCTCATAAGAGGTGAAGTCAGTATTCGGCTCTAACACCGCTGAGTGTGCGACCTCCGTGGCGGGGTCCATCCGCCCGTCCTCGGACGGCACGATCTGCTCCAGATTGAGGACAGGAGTAGGCACAGGTGTGATCTCCCGAACACCGTTCGACAACAGAGCCAAGTCATGCTCGTCCTGACTGTGTGGAGCACCTGACATGGGCTCGAATTCATCGAAGATCAAGTCTCCATGGATGTCGGCAGTATAGTTTAAGCTTCCAAACCTGACCTGGCGGCCAAGGGCGTAGCTTCCGATCTGCTCCAGATGGCCAAGCGAGTTGGCCCATAGTGCGAAGCCGCCGAATACGAAGATCTTTCCGGGGAGAAAAACCTCACCCCGGATCGCATCGTTGCCGATGATCCAAGGATCCATCAAGCCTTATGGTGACGGCACAGTGGAACTCTCAATGAGAGCACCAATGTCGGTGTCAAAACCGGCGGATCTCGGGTAAGGGGTCCCGAACTGTGTGTCTAATGCAGATGGTAACAGGAGGCGGGGGACACGATGTTTACCCAGGTTCGGGCCCTCTCGATGGAGGTAATACCCTACTGCCTGCTTGATTGATCTTGATGATATGAGTATTACAAGAGTTGATCTACCACGAGATCGTAGAGGCTAAATCCTAGAAGCTAGCCTATGATTATGATTGTTGTTGTCCTACGGACTAAACCCTCCGGTTTATATAGACACTGGAGGGGGCTAGGGTTACACAGAGTCAGTTACAAAGGGAGGAGATCTACATATCCCAATTGCCAAGCTTGCCTTCCAAGCAAAGGAGAGTCCCACCCGGACACGGGACGAAGTCTTCAATCTTGTATCTTCATAGTCCAACAGTCCGGCCAAAGTATATAGTCCGGCTGTCCGAGGATCCCCTTATCCAGGACTCCCTCAGGTGGTAGATATGGGAATTCTGTAGCAGATGAACGGTTGGATCTTCCAAAGGACCTCCGAGCTGGGCTCTGGATACCACGCCCTAACTCATCCAGATTCCCGTCCAGATTTGACAGGGCTTCGGTATATTGTAGATTGCAAGAGATTCCTCCATCGGAACTCGACGATATTTGGCGTGGTTGTTGTAGACTTAATTCCACACAATTCAGCCGAAGGAATCGTCAAAGCGATGCTCGAGGAGGTGGTGGCAGCGGATACAATTTTGCTGTTCGGAAAAAACAGCACGGTCGCTCGGGGGCAATGTTGACGTTGAGCCCCCGAGCTCCATGGATGATTCTTCCATGATCATGATAAAGATTGGAGTTGATGTTGATGATGGCCCTCATCCAAACATGATGATTGGAGGTAGGGCACAGTCCTCGGTCAAGCCAAGGTGACCAGTTGAGCCGGAGAGGAAGAGGCTAATGTCGCAGTTGATCTGCAGATGAGCCATTGATATTTTGCCGATCACACAGTGGAACTCTCAATGAAAGCACCATTGTCAGTGTCAAAACCGGCAGATGTCGGGTAGGGGGTCCCAAGCTGTGTGTTGTGGATCGACGGGTAATAGGAGACAGGGGACACGATGCTTACCCAGGTTCGGGCCCTCTCTATCGAGGTAATACCCTACTTCCTGCTTGATTGATCTTGATGAATATAGGGTTACAACAGTTGATCTACCTCGAGATCATATGTTGTGGTCTAAGACCTAAGGGTATGATGAGTAATGTCATAATCATCTATCGACTAGCCTAGCCTTGGCTTATATAATGCACTACAGGCCTAGGATAACAAGTCCTAGCCGAATACGTTGGGGAGAGGAGTCCTTGTCTTGATCACCAAGTCTTGTGGAATACTCCACGTATGTGGCATGGGCTGCCCGAAGTGGGCCATGAGTGAACCGCCATGGGGGTCCTCGGCCCGATCCACCTGGTCGGGAGATGATGTGGTGAGTACCCCCTAGTCAAGGACACCGTCAGAAAGTTTCATCGCGTTTTACGATATGGAGTCGCCGCCAAGCCCAGTTCTTCCTTGGAAGGGCTGATCTGGAGTCCGTTTGGGGCTCCAGGGAGGGGAATCCGTTGCCATCGTCATCATCAACCATCCACCATCACCAATTTCATGATTCTCACGGCCGTGCGCGAGTAATTCCATCGTAGATTTGCTGGACTATGATGGGTTGGATGAGATTTACCATGTAATCGAGTTAGTTTTGTTAGGGTTTGATCCCTAGTATCCACTATGTTCTAAGATTGATGTTGCTATGACTTTTCTATTCTTAATGCTTGTCACTCGGGCCCGAGTGCCATGAAATCAGATCTGAAACCTTTATGTTTTCACCAATATATTTGTGTTCTTGATCCAATATTGCAAGTTATAGTTACCTACTATGTGTTATGATCTGGCAACCCAGAGCGACAACAGTCGGGACCACTCCCGGTGATGACTGTAGTTTGAGGAGTTCATGTATTCACTAAGTGCTAATGCTTTGGTACGGTACTCTATTAAAAGGAGGCCTTAATATCCCTTAGTCTCCTATAGGACCTCGCTGCCACAGGAGGGTAGGACAAAAGATGTCATGCAAGTTATTTTCCATAAGCACGTATGACTATATTTGGAATACATGCCTACATTACATTGATGAACTGGAGATAGTTTTGTGTCACCCTATATTATAACCGTTGCATGATGAATGCCATCCAACATAATTATCCATCATTGATCCATTGCCTACTAGCTTTTCACATATTGATCTTTGCTTCATTACTTCTCCGCTGTTACTGTTACAATTGCTACAAAACTATTCATGTTACTTTTTCCACTGTTACCGTTACTCCCATACTACTTTTCTACTAATTCTTTGCTGCAGATATTATGTCTTTCAGTTGTGGTTGAATTGACTACTCAACTGCTAATACTCACGAATATTCTTTTTCTCCCCTTGTGTCGAGTCAATAAATTTGGGTTGAATAATCTATCCACAAAAACTGTTGCGATCCCCTATACTTGTGGGTTATCAAGACCTTTTTACGGCGCCATTGCCGGGGAGCACAACTCTATTCTCTGAGTCACTTGGGATATATATTATTGATCACTATAAGGAATATGAAAGATCAAAGAACTAAGATTTTTTCCCTCAACTACGATGGGAGGTAAGGAACTGCCATCTAGCTTTGCACTTGATTCTCCTTCCATTTTGAGTAAACTTGCGACACATACACCTGCTATTGATTCTGATATGTTGCATGTTATTGACGATGTCACTTCTACTATGCATGATGCTTATGATGATACTACTTATGTGCTTGATAATATTGTGCCACTAGGTGAATTTCTTGATGAACAACTTGCTAGGGTTAGAGAGAATGAAATTACTGAAGCTGGTGATATTATTGAACATTATGATTATGATTCTCCCCCTAGATATGAATTTCCTGTTGTTCCTGAGGGTTATGTTATGGATGAAGAAACTGCTAGAGACTTCTTTGCTTGCAATGATAGAGAGGATCTTATTAAATTGTTAGTTAAGCTGAAAGGAAAATCCTTGAATGCTAGAATGAAATATGGTCCTGCCTTTGCTACTTCACCTATCTTTGTTACAGATAAGGATTATGAATTCTCTGTCAATCCTGAGTTAATTACTTTGGTTGAATCTAATACTTTTCATGGTTATGAATCTGAAACTATTGTGGCACATCTTACTAAATTAAATGATATGGCCACCCTATTTGCTCATGAGGAAACAATTCGTTATTACTATATCCTTAAATTATTTCCTTCCTCACTAAAGGGTGATGCTAAGATATGGTTTTATTCTCTTGCTCCTGGTTGTGTGCGTAGTCCCCAGGATATGATATTTTACTTCTCTACAAAATATTTCCCCGCTCATAAGAAACAAGTTGCTTTAAGGGAAATATATAATTTTGTCCAAATTAAAGAAGAGTGTCTCCCACAAGCTTGGGGGAGGCTTGTCCAATTACTTAATGGTTTTCTTGACCATCCTCTCAAGGAAAATGAAATACTTGATATCTTTTAAAATGGACTAACCGATGTTTCCAGAGACCACCTGGATAGTTGCGCTGGTTGTGTTTTCAGGGAAAGAACTATTGAGCAAGCTGAATTGTTATTGAATAATATACTGAGTAATGAAAATTATTGGACACTTCCTAAACCAACTCTGAAGAAAAGGGGTATTCTATTTCTCAGTCCTGAAGACATGCAAGAGGCAAAGAAATCTATGAAAGAAAAGGGTATTAAAGCTAAAGATGTTAAAAATCTACCACCCATTGAAGAAATACATGGTCTTGATAACCCGACACACGTAGTAGAGGTAAACTCTCTCTGTAGATTTAATGAAGGTGATATTACTCATAATAAGTCTGCTAGACAAGGCTTTGATGAGTTTGATAATTTTGTTGTTAAGAAAGAAAATTTCAATACTTATGTTAGTAGACAATTTAAACATAATGCATACATGCTTGATCACTTGAGTAATTATATGAATAGTACTGTTAATGATCTTAAGCTTATTAGTAAACATGCTTCCATGGTTACAACTCAAGTAGAACAAGTACTTAAAGCCCAAGATGATTTGCTTAATGATTTAAATAATAAGAAAAATGATAATGTTGTTAGGGTTATGACTAGAGGTGGTAAAATGACCTAGGAACCTTTGTATCCCGAGGGCCATCCTAAGAGAGTTGAGCTAGATTCTCAGAGAATTAATACTGATGCACCTAGTCCTCGTAACAAAAAGAAAAAGAAAACTGATAGGACTTTGTGTGCTAGTGAACCTGCTATAGACACACCTGAGAACACCAATGATATTTCTATATCTGATGCTGAGACACAATCTAGCGATGAACATGAACCTAGTCATAATGTTAATAATGATGTTCATGTTGATGCTCAACCTAGTAGTGATAATGTTGTAGAGATTGGACCTGCTGTTGATCTTGATAACCCACGATCATAGAATCAACATTATGATAAGAGAGACTTTGTTGCTAGGAAACATGGTAAAGAAAGAGAACCATGGGTTCAGAAACCCATGCCCTTTCATCCTAAGCCATCCAAGAAAAAGGATGATGCGGATTTTGAGCGCTTTGCTGAAATGATTAGACCTATCTTTTTGCGTATGCGTTTGACTGATATGCTTAAAATGCCTCCTTATGCCAAGTATATGAAAGATATTGTTACTAATAAAAGAAAGATACCAGAAGATGAAATTTCCACCATGCTTGCTAATTATTCTTTTAAGGGTGGAATACCAAAGAAACTTGGAGATCCAGGAGTACCAACTATACCATGCTCCATTAAAAGAAACTATGTAAAAACTGCTTTGTGTGATCTTGGAGCCGGTGTTAGTGTTATGTCTTTCTCTTTATATCGTAGAATTTTCAGGACCCCGATTCCAAGTCACATCGACCTAGCCGGTAACACCTCATATCACTTTGCGGCCTCACGCACGGTATTCCCACGGGTGTCGCCTTACCATGGCCCGGGACCGTTTGCACCTTTTGGCTCACGTATATGATAGTGTTGCTAGCATCCACATGACAGAGAACCCGGGCCGACATGGCTAGTCGTGAACCCAAAGCGGCACTAACCCATGGGGACAGGCATAGATGAACCACATCGAGCATGTCGGTCATCAACGTATGAATCCGGGCTGTAGCACTGGGCTAACAGGACTTCGGTAACCCTGGCTGTAGCAGGCTAGGCAGGACTCCGGATGTCACCGCGTGACATTTTCCTAAAGGGACAGACACAGGAACGAAGTGAAACACATGCCAGCCAGTCAAGTGTCCGGAGCAGTAGTGTTGGGCTAGCAGGACTCCGGTGAACCGGGCTGTAGCGGACTATTATCGCTCAGGAAGCACTAGACTACATTTCCCCATATGAGAGGCTGCCAAGGATAAACAACTAGATTGTCGGATCCCCCTCATACCAAGCATTTGAATCATACACACAATATGCTCGATATGAGTACATACAACATGGCATCACAAAAAAACTCTACAACTCAAAGTACTTTATTTAAAAGGATCCGAGGAGCCATACATAACATGTTCATACAGATAGGGGTCACATGACCCGACACTCAAGTCATACAAACATACAAGCACATGCGGAAGCAAACTAGTCTGAGTACAGACACTAAAAAGAAAGAAGGCTTGACGAAGCCCTTCTATCTACATCGGCCCTTCACAAGCCTTGGATCACCACCTAGGTGGCTAGTCACTCATCGACGTCAAGGTCTACATAGAACCCATCGGAGGGGGCGGTGTTGTCGTCTGAAAACATTGATTAAGCAAACATGAGTATGGAGGTACTCAGCAAGTCTTACAACAGAATCCTACTATACATGTACATTCTCAAGAAGGTAGTGGAGTTATTGCAGCAAGCCAACTTTGACTCTTGGCTAAGCTATCCAACGTGACATCACTTGGAAAGCATTTGTCGCACACGAGTCCACTAATCACCAACACAATACTCCACCGTGGATCCTCTCTCGTCAACCCACGAGAGGGCCATCCGCGGTACTCACACTTATCTTGAGGCTTTTAGTAGTATCCATTTACTTGTCTATGAACTGTATAGGTGACCAAGTAGTCCTTTACAGCGGACGCGGCTATTCGAATAGTTTCATACCCTGCAGGGGTGTACTTCTTCACACATGCTCTCACCACTTATCGGTGTTACACGACGTGTACTCGACAACCTTCAAGCAGAAGCCCAGCGAGGGTGTCGGCCATGACATAACTAAACACACGAGTCCCTAGTCCAGGTTTATCGCCTATTCGGGTTCCATCCGCAGGGAGTCCGCCCGAGGTTTCCACTAACGGCCCCGAATAATGTGTGTAGGGTTCCCGAGACACCAAACGGGTGAATTGGTACACCGTGCCACGTGCCTACCGCAACACAACCCACCCCTAAGGTCAGCGCTGCGTGCGGCCCCCATCATGCTACAAATACCAGAAACTACTTTGCAACTCCCGGACAGAGGACAAGGGTGGTTAATAAGTCGAGAGGGTCCATTGGTTTCGGGCCCAATGCGTGGTAGTAGTTGAATCTTAAATCACACACACAGATCTCAGTTCTTAAGGATGGCTTCAATGAAACAACCCACCATGTACTCCTACATGGCCTCTCATCGATACCTTTACCAAATCGTGTTCAACACTTCACTCTCGTTACCAACACAACCTTTCACTCTAGTTCATCATCCCGATGAGCCAGACCTGACACAACTCTATGCATAGCAAGCATAGCATGGTAGGAACACAAATATGGCTCAATCAACTCCTGCACATACTAGTTACTGTGGCAATGACAGGTCATGCAAAGGAAGTGGGTTCAACTACCCAACACACAACAGTTTGAATCGTGTTGTCTTAATGCAGTAAACAAGAGCAGAAGCGAGATCATGGGTTTGTATCGGAATGATCAATGGGTTGCTTTCCTGATGTAGTGGTAGTAGGTTACTGCCCTTCAGATGGATATTCAGGGTTATCCTCGGAGACAGAACCTACCACGAAAGACACACCGAACATAATCAACACATGAGATATGCAACAATATGATGCATGCTATTACATGGCAATATGAATGTGTCATGGCCTAATGCAAGACAGAACAAAAAGGAATGAACTCATTTGAATCAAAGATTCAAATGTTAGCTCATTTAACATAGCCATATTAGTGCATTATCTTATTCTGCTTAAACAGCAAGGTTAACTCGTTCTGTCATGCATGAAACCATTAGCAATGGATAGATTGAATTTTTCTGATCAAAATTCTTATATAAATATTTGCATTTGGAGTTACAGAATAATTTCTATGAATTTTTTAAGTTTGCAACAATTTCTGGAATTTTCTGAATACAAATAAATCCAGAAATTAGTTATTATACGTGATCGTCGAGGTGTGACGTCAGTGGTCAAAGGGGACGTCCTGGTCAACCTGAACAGGGGGTCCCGCATGTCAGTAGTTAATTAAACTAGTTAAAATTAGTTAAAACTAATCTGGATAATTAGTAGAGGGGGCCCCACTTGTCATAGACTCAGGGAAGTCAACCTAGGCCCACCCTAGTCAAAGTCAAGGTCAACACGCCGGCGTTTAGCCGCCGGCGAGGCCAGACGCGGCGGTGAGAGTGCCTTTGTGCATTCCGGCGACCAAATGGGCGGCGGAGGCATCTACGGGTAGCTGGGAACGAGCCGCGGAATTTGGTGGCGGTGGTTGAGCTCGGGGTGGCCGGAAACATCGCCGGTGACAACCTTGGCGGTCGCCGGAGTCGGGTGAAGATGGAATCATGGCTACGGGGCACGGCGAGGCGCGTGGTGAGGTGCGTTGGGCTCCACGTGACGTGGTGAGTATGTTAGACACTGTGGAGTGGCCGGTGGTTGGCCGGAGACATGTCGGCGATGAGCTCGGCGGTGGCGCGTGCGGTGAAGCTCCATGGGGTCGCTGCGGTGTTCGGGAGCGAGAACGAGAAGGGGGAGGAGGTAGCTGAGCTCACGGCGGTCACGATGGTGTAGTCGACGCGGTCGGGGACGAGCTGGTGCGGCGGCGACGGCAAAAGGGATCTCTGGCGGTGGCGGTGTCGGGCGAGGTCGGTGCAGCGGCTCCGAGGCAAGCGAGCGCTCGGGGCTTGGCTTGCTCAAAGGAGAGGAGGGCGGCGAAGCGTCTGGACACGGTGGCGCGGCGCAAGGACGACGGAGAGCACGGGTTTCACGGTGGCGCAGGCGCGGCAGCGTCGGCCATGGTGCGGGCAAGCGAGGGAGAGGAGCTGGGGAGAAGTGAGCGTGTCTGCGAGCTCGGGGAGGAGTGGGCGACCGACCCAGGGCGGCAGAACGGTGTGAGGAGGAGACAGGGCGGTGAGCAGTTGTGTGGCGTGCGCTGGTGCCGCCGTCGAGCACCTGGCTGCCTTCCTGGCCAAGCCAAGCAGCTCACTGGAGCGGTGGCTGGGCTGGGCCGGCAGGTGCGCTTGCCAGATGGGCGCCAGGTAAGCATCTGCTTTCTGGTTTTTCCTTTTTCTATTATTCTGTAAGTTTGTGAACTTATTAAAACTAGTTAGGCACTTGTAAAAATCCTGAAAATAATCAGAGGCTCTGTTTAGAAAATCTCCAACAGCCCACACTTATTTCCAGAATTATTTGAGCATTCAAAATATTTACTAGCATTTAAATGCCCAAATGCAAGTTACATATGATTTAATTCAATGACCTTCTGTTGACCTAGAAAATTGTGCACCAATTTTGCGGAGGTTCTAACCCAAGACAAAGAGGGTGAACTTTTTAGAAGGGCAATTCAGGTTCATTGAAAATATTTTTAGTAAACCCTAGTTGAATTCAGAGGGGTTTTTGGGGTTCTGTCCTCCCCAATTCAAGTTTCTCATGAAAGGTAGACATGATGCAACACTCTAATGCACGGACTAGCTAGGATGTGACAAGAATTGAATTGAATAAGTTGCCACCTACTAAAATCTCTTTTCAAATGGCTGATAAATCAACTGCTATACACATCGGTATTTGTGAGGATGTGCCTGTTGTGGTTGCAAACATTACTATCTTAACGGACTTTCTTATTCTTGATATGCCCGAGGACGATAGTATGTCAATTTTTCTTGGTAGACCCTTTTTGAATACTGCAGGGGCTGTTATTGATTGCAACAAAGGCAATGTCACTTTTCATGTTAATGATAATGGGCATATGGTACACTTTCCAAAAAAACAACCTCAAGTTCATAGTATCAGTTCTATTGGAAAAATTCCAACTATTACTATTGGAGGTTTTGAATTCCCTCTTCCTACTGTCAAAAAGAAATATGATATTCTTATTGTTGGGGAAATGCATATCCCCATTGAGGTAACCTAGTGTTATTCGAAAGTTCTCCTGTTTCATATCACTCAAAAGAAATTTGATAATAAGACTTGATCAACCTTGTTAATGGATTCCTTTTGATGATCATGAGATGGATGAATTTAGAAGGCACAACTCTCTGTACCCATCTTTTACTTTCTGTCACTTAGAATAAATAAAGCAAAAATAGTATTTTATGTCTGTTTTCTGAATTATCCTTGCAATAAAAAATGCCCCAAAAATAAAAGTTCTCCAAATGCCCTGAAAATTGGATATGATTTTTTTAGATTATTTTAGAATTTCTGGCGTAAAGAACACACCAGGGGGCCTCACTAGTTGGCCACAAAGGTGGAGGGCGTGCCCACCACCCTGGGGCGCGCCCCCTGACCTTGTGGGCCCCACGTGGCTCCCCTCCACTTATTCCAGCACCCATCCTCTCCTTCTTCATCCAGAAAAATCACTCCATAGCTTAAACTCATGTTCTTGCTCATCTTGCTGCCATTTTCAATCTCCTTGCTCAAAGCTCCATTCACAAAACTGCTTTGGGGATTGTTCTTTGGTGTGTGACTCCTCCAATGGTCCAATTAGTTTTTGTTCTAGTGTTATATTCATTGCAAATGTTTGCTGCTGTGGTGACCATGTTCTTGAGCTTGCATGTCAAATTTATATGGTCCAAAGTAGTTTTTATGCTTGGGTTAGCCTCTAGACACTTGTAGGAGTAGTTGCTACCAAATTTTTTGAGTTTGGTTCACTTTTATTTTTGAGTTACTAAAAATTTTCAGAAATTTTTCATAGAAAGAAAAATGTCTAGGAGAATGTACCCAGGTGGTTCTTCAAGGAAGCAAGCACCGAGGCATGCGATACACGACCCAGACCCTAAATTACCAAGGGAAGCTCAAGTGAGGCCGTGTGAATAGCCGACGGATGAGTTTATGGATCGTGCAGGTTTCAAGGATGAATTCTATGCCTACATACAAAATGCCGGCCTCTAGGATTACTTATCGGACAAGTGCTTACAACATTATTATCTCACTGATTCCTTCGTGTGGAGGTTTGAGTTTTCATCCAAGCGTAATACTCATACTGTCCTGTTTGATCTTTATGATGAATCTTATACCATGGACCTAGAAGATTTTTGTGATGCATGCAAAATACCACAATGGGGTAGTCTTAGTGAGCCTCATAAATCTGAATATAACGATTTCCTTGCAAGCATCACTATAGGAGAAACTAGAAACATCACACAAGCAACCGTAAGGAGCATTCACTTTCCTGCCATACATTATTTTCCTCTCATCATCAATAGATGTATTAATGGTAAAGATGAACAATGACATATTTGCGTACCAGATCTTAGTATCCTAAAGTGTGCGGTGTTAGGTGATAAACGATATAATTTGGGGGCCATTATTGCTAGAAGGTTATATCTTAATGCTAAAGATGGAGATTTATTTGGTGGGATCCATGTAACTCGTTTAGCTAAATATTTGAAAGTACCTATTAGAAGATATGATATTGAGTTGCGACCTGCTTTTCTAGATTATGAGGCTATGGTACACCACTAGTTTCATGAGAGGAACGAACAGATCCTCCAGTACCGACTAATCTTTGATAGACAGTGTGTCGTCCTCGTTACTCTTCCTGCTCCTGCTCTCTTCAACTTTCAGGCAAATGGAAGATACTATATAACCAGAGAGGAGGCAAGCGAGTATGAGAGGATAGCTGAGGTTGCTCATCTTCAGGAGGCAGCTTGCCAAGCGTGTGACAGCCTGGATTTTGCCTGCTCTCTTTTTCCGGACTTGCCTTCTCTCTGTTTCCGGACTTGGTTTTTTCCTTGCCTTGATTTGGATTTTGGAGTCATTTCAAATGGAATTTTCACTTGGGCATACCCTTGAGTTTCACCCAAGTGACCTATCTTCTTTTCATTCAACCTTATTTCTCTGATAAATCCCCAAAATAATCAAATGAATATTTTTCATTAAAGAAAAATATTCATTTTCCTCTCTGAAACTCTATTAAGAAACTAGAGCTCCAAAGCAACCCTCATTTTTATTGCTCCCAAAAATACTAAATAATTCCTAAATATTCTTTGCGCCTTGGCACACCTTCCCAAGCAAAAATATTGCAACATGCAATATTTTTGCTATAGAAAATAATTTCTCTTCTGGCCCAAAATTTCAGATTGTACAGCAAGTGCATTTTTCCTTGATGTTTTGGCCCTGATATTTCTTGAGCTTAATTACCCTCCTAAGAAAACCTAAACCCCAGGAGATCAGCCCAAATGGCCATCTAGAAGCCACCTTAACTGGGCGACCAAGTTTCTCGTCAGAAACTTGCCAACTTGGTTGCGTGAAGTCTGGTCGGCCTGGCTATGTGTTCTCAACGTTCCTAGACTAAACACTGCGTGGGCTAGAGCGTAGACAAGGTTTGGCAGCGCTTGGATGTCGTGTTGACCATGCCAGGCCGGTGACCGCGTGAGGACACACACTCTGGCTAGCGCCAACACCTTTGTTCGATGCGTGCTCGAGCCAGCGCTTGCCGATGACTGCCGCGCTGCACCACCAGCCCCGTCCCATCATCTTTGACCCCTCCCTGGCGCTTGCCGATGCCGGAGACGCCGCCGGGAGCATGGGCACATCACGGACAAAAGCAAAAGTGTGCGCGTGCCCTTGACCTCTTCCCCCTGCGTCTTGTGCTCATCCACAAGCACGGACAGCTCCCGCATAGACGATGCACGCTTGCCCCCTCGCACTGGAGTGTTACATCGCCATTCACCGGCTTCCAGAGAACTCCGGCGGCGACACGATACCCCCTCGCTCCGGCTATAAATAGGGCATCCCTCCTCGATTCCTAGCCACACACCACTCCTCACCACCTCCACGAACATGTAGAAGGGCCACAGCTCGGTCGGGCAGGACTATGGCCGTCTGCCCCAACCAGAGAACTCCGCCGACCTCCGCAACTCGGCCACCTCGCTCCGCTGCCTCTCGAGCTCACCCAACTTCTCGGACATGGCATCGGGGGTGTTCTGGTGCTGCCTGGATGCTGCTAAGCCCCTGGAGCTGCCTCTAGCCATCGTCTTCTTCCACTCCGGCGAATCCCGTCCTCCACCACAACTTGCGAGCTTGACCGCGAGCAGCTCCGGCCATCCCATGGCAAGCCGTGAACCCTGCTTCATTTATATCCCTCTCATCTAGCCCCAAACCCCCTCCTCGCCGGAGTGAGCTCCGACAAAGCGCCGTCATCCTCTGATCTCGCTCCCCCTCTCTCTCTCCTGACATACGGGGAGCCTCACCACTCGCGCCCGAAGCGGTACGAGTGGAGGCGTATTTTCGCTTTACGTCTTCGGGGTCACCCCCCAGGAATTTCTGTTTAATTCAAATTTAATCAGAAATTGACCCAAACTTTGACCAGCCACCATTTCTAAACGATAAGTCCAAATGATTTGATTCTTTTTTGCATTGTCTTTGTTTCAGAAAGCTCTAGCAGCAACCAAAAGGTGGATTTTTCCTTGCTGCCTAGAATTTCTGGTACTATTCAGAGAGGTTTTTGATATTTGTTTTTGTGGCTTTTAATTATTTTTAGAAGCAGAAGATTTTCTTGAAGCAAACCAGGAGGGGTGTGATCCTCCTCTACACTAAGGCAAGCCACACCAGCATTTGGATGGTGTTATTTCAATGTCTATGATTTTCTACTTGAATATGAGTTTTTGCTTGCATTTGGATAGTTACTTTATCATGCTTGATATGCTTGTTTTAGTTACTGGTAAATTGCACGAACTTGTTTGGTCAAGTAGAATAAAATTTTGCATTAGTTATATTGCTATGGTAGATAATGATAGTTCTTTTATTAAGTGATATTTTCATATAAATGATGAGCTAATAAAAATATTGCTTGACAATAAAAATGAATTAGAACCAGTGAATTTTTTGATCCTGAGTATTGCAAGATAATTATATTGATTAGTTTGATCCATATCCATGTGTTGTTTGCTTTGCATGTCGATTAGTTGCTTTATTATGTCAAAGTATCATTGTTATTTATAAAAAGTTTTGTCAAAGTTAAACTTGATTACGTTCAACTTGAATATGATGCTGATCACCTCATGGTGCCACTGAATCGGGTTTTTATTCAGTGCGACCACATTTACCTTCTGGGAAGGTCTTAATTCGGTCCTTTGTTGTGCCTCTCACCGGTGCCTCCCGCGAGGGAAGGTTATGGGCGTGCATACCCTGGCCCGGTAAGTAGACATAAGCTTGTGTGCTCATTTTTGTTTTTATGGTACCTTGTCCCCGTTTGGGACTGTTTTGCCATGACGGTGGCCGTTGGTGCCTTTGGTACGTGTCGGAGCTCTGGGAATGCGAGTCCCCAGACTTACCTCCTGCGGCCCACAGCGTCGGTCTACAAGCGGGCCCGTACGGCCCGTCTTCACCATAAGATTTCAAGACCCTTGCAAGGGGCCAAGCCTCGCGAGGCGGACAGCACAAGACCTCCTCGGGAGCGGCCTCACCAGGCTGGCTCGCGAGGGGCGGAGAGATCAAGGTAAGGCAAACCTCGCGAGGTTCCTGAAAGTGCGTTATATCGACTAGAGGGGGGTGAATAGCTGATTTTTATGAATTCTTCACTGAGGAATTTGTGGGTGAGGAAATTCCTAAGTGAAGAACTACTTGCAGTGGAATAAGTACTCAGATGTAAACATAGCAGAACACAAGCATGGTCATCATGAAGAAATGAAGACAAGCACAGAGTACAGAAAGCGTAAACACAGGATAACACAGGATGAAGACAAACAAACTGAAGAAATTGAACTGAGGAAATTGAGAAAGTCTTCAGCCAAAGTATTCAAATATATATGAACAAGTACACAACACAGGTACGAGGAAATGAAAAGAGTTGAGGAAGTAGAACCAGTAAGCTTGGTGAAGACAATGATTTGGTAGACCAGTTCCAACTGCTGTCTTAGTTGTACGTCTGGTTGGAGCGGCTAGGTATTTAAACCTGAGGACACACAGTCCTCACCGTGTTCTCCTTGAGCTAAGGTCACACAGACCTCGCCCAATCACTCGTGGTAAGTCTTCATGTGACTTCCAAACCTTCATAAACTCGGTCACTCGATGATCCACAATTTCCTCTTGGATGCTCTAGACCATGACGCCTAACCGTCTGGAAGAAGCATAGTCTTCAAAGGTAACAAGTGTCGGATCCACGCAGCATCAATCTCTTCAGTGATGCTCAATCACTTTGGGTTTGTAGGTGTTTGTGTTTGGGTTTTCCTCACTTGATGATTTTCGTTCAAAGTCCTCGGAGGATGGGATGCTCTCAAATGACAAGTGTCAGTTTCTCTCGGAGCAGCCAACCAGCTAATGGTTGTAGGGGGCGGCTATTTATAGCCTAGGGAGCAGCCCGACATGATAAGACATAAATGCCCTTCAATGATATGACCCTTAGGTGGGTAGATATTTTGGGACAGCTGGTGCGTAGCACAGCAACGGTCGGAATTTTGAGTATCAAATACCTCAGGGCTATCATGATCCTCACTGTGTAGGCAATCCGCACTTGCGAATTCCTAACTCCTCAGTCAGAACAAATTCCTCAGAGACCAGAAGAACTTCATCTCTGTCACTGAAGAAATTGACTGAACTGTATGAGATTTCCAATGGCTTCACTCGAAGGGATTGGTAGGTGTAGGATTTTGAGTTGAGCATCACATGGAAATTTTTCCTTAGTATTTCCTCGACCCCCTTTAACAGTATAGTGTTTCCTATGACTCAAGAAAGAGAAAATGAAACTACGAAAACAAAAGTCTTCACGCTTCATGTTCCTCGAATGAATACAAAGTCTTCAAGGTCACACCAATTTCTTCACTTTCAAAGTCTTCAGAAATCCAAAGTCTTCAGTCACAGAAATTCATTTTTAGGGGTCGACTTTCTCTGTAAATATCAAACTCCTCATAGACTTATAGACCTGTGTACACTAAAAAATGCATCAGTCCCTTAACCTATAAGACTTCAATACACCGAAGTCACTAAGGGGCACTAGATGCACTTACAGTTCCAGTGACATGAGCCATGACGACCAAGGCCAGGAGGGCGCCATGCGGGCGCCAGCGCGCACAGTGTACTTGCTTCCTCTTTGGTGCTAAGGGGGCAAGCGCAGGCAAGGAATACCAAGGCGTCAAGCAAAGGTTTCCATAGCGGTGCAACGAGACCAAGACCAGCAGGACGGCAAGACGGAGGTCATCATGGAGCCCAAGACGGCGTCACCACCAAAGCCTTTGGCAGGCGAAGACTACTTTTGTCAGGATAAGCTGTACTGGTTGTCCCCTTTCAAATTGGCCATTGTTGGCTCCCTTCACTACAAAGCGCGCATGTCGGTCAGTAGCGTGTGAATCCGGGCTATAGCACTGGGCTAACAGGACTCCGGGAACCCGGGCTGTAGCAGGCTAGGCCAGACTCCGGATGTCACCACGTGACATTTCCTCGAAGGGACAGACACAGGAACAAAGTGAAACACATGCTGGCCAGTCAAGTGTCCTGAGTAGTAGTGCTGGGCTAGCAGGACTCCGGTGAACCGGGCTGTGGCGGTCTACTGTGGCTCATGGAAGCACTAGACTACATTTCCCCATAAGAGAGGCTGCCAAGGATAAACAACTAGATTGTCGGATCCCACACATACCAAGAAAACATACACACAATATGCTCGATATGTGTAAATACAACATGGCATCACAACATAAAGACACATCCGTTACATTTTGGGCCGAACGAAATTTTTTTCTGTCACACATATGACACTTCTATGACGATAATCGTGACAAAACCCAGTATCATCATAGATGTGGTGGGCTCCTACTTCTATGACAAAAAATCATGACAGAAAATGGGCTTTTCGTCCTGGGCGGGCCGGTGACGCAGCTGCATGGCATTCTTTGGGCCGTCCATGACGGAAAAAACCGTGGTAGAAGTGAGGGGGAGGAAAATTTCGGGGAGTTGCCGTTTACGGTGGGAGGTCGGGGCCGAGCGATGCGCGTTTCTCTCGTACAGGTATGCGCGTGTGTGCGAGGCATTGGCTCTAACTGAACCCGAGCGAGGCGTTGGGCTCTAACTGATCCCGAGCGATTATACTGCAGGCTACGCGTTACTGAACCCGAGGGATCGATCGATGGCTGTTAACTGAACCCGATGGAGCGATTCGCCGCTCTGCTGCTAATCAAGCCGATCGATTGGATGAGCAATGGCGTTGCGGGGTTTTGGATGAACAGTGAGCGGTGGCGTTGCCTCTGGATGAACAGGACCCCGTGGTGTGGAGGGCTTGATGAACAGTAGACGATGGAGGGGTGGCCATGGAGGGGTGGTTGAACAGGACCCCGTGGTGTGGAGGGCTGGATGAATAGTAGACGGTGGAGGGGTGCCCGTGTAGGGGTGGTTGAACAGTAGCCGGTGGAGTAGCGCGCGGTGGAGGCTGGATGAACAGGAGCCCGTGGAGGCTGGAGGAGGTCGACGGTGGAGATGAACAGTTTCCCGTGGAGTCCCGTTTTATGGTACGCCACACCCCTCACGATGAACAGGACCCCCGTTTTGACCGTAGCGCTCCAACACAAGTCCGTTTCGTCCGTGTTGCGGTACGCCACACCCCTCCCGATCAACAGGACCCCCGTTTCGACCATAGGAGGTATGTTTCCTCGGTTTTGCGGTACGCCACACCCCTCCCAATCAACAGGACCCCCATTTCGACCGTACGAGGTCCGTTTCCTCCGTTTTGCGGTACGGCACACCACTCCCGATCAACAGGACCCCCGTTTCGACCCTAGGAGGTCCGTTTCCTCGTTGTGCGGTACGCCAGGCGCCTCCCGATCAACAGGATCACGTTTCAAACGTGGTCGGTCGAACACAAGGTCGTTTCCTCCATTGTGCGGTACGCCCGGCCTCGTTTCCATCGCCTGTTCCGTCCGAGCCCTCCCGATGAACACGACCACGCATTCCGTTCCGACCCAGCTGGTTGGCTCACCATGAGCATGACGACGACGTTGTTTCTCCGTTCCGACCCAGCCATGTACGTATGCAAGAGTAGGCATTCGAGACCATGCCCATATGTACGTACGTGGCCGTATTTTCTTTCTTGCACCCTCGCCTTTGTACGTACGTGTACATGCTACGTGTGCGCCTCTACATCTACGACACGTGCGCGCCTCTACATCTACGACACGTGCACGCCTCTACATCAACCAGTATGTACGTACACGTTCGCGGCCAGAATGACAACGCTACGTACGCTTCGACCAGGTGGGTCCCGATCGCCGTGCACTTCCTTGCGTGCGAAGATGTAGCTGGTGGGTCCCAGCAATGTCGAGGCGAATCATTTTCTTTGCCCGGACGCACTTCCTTGCGTGCGAAGATGTAGCTGGTGGGTCCCAGCAGTCAGGGGGGCGAATCATTTTTTTTGCCCGGACGCACTTCCTTGCGTGCGAAGATGTAGCTGGTGGGTCCCAGCAGTCAGGGGGCGAATCATTTTTTTTGCGAAATACGGTGGCCCGTCTGATGGGTCCCCACTTTCAGGTGGAGGAATAATTATTTTGCATGTAATAAGGAGGCACTTCCTTGCTGCGGCCGTGGACCAAGCTGTCAGCCTCTCCACGTACAGTCCACGTCCGATGGAAGTTGTTCCTTGACCATGTTGACCACGCCGCGCCGGGAGCACCAGGGCGGTGGACGACGGCGAGGCCTAGGAAGGGGACGACGCGGAGCCGGGAAGACGCGAAGTGGATGCCCACGCAGCGAGGAGTACAAGGGTTCACCGGTTCGCTGCGGTGTGAGGCTGCCATCGCCGCAGAGAATAACGAGGGGTGTGGGTGAGTAGAGGATGCCACGCCAGCGGTGGGAATAGTAGGGCGGTGAGGCCTCCGCTGCATCGCAGCCGGCCACGGGAGGCAGGAGCACGAGGCACGACCGACGCTGGTTTGGGCGGCTGGAGCAAGAAGACCAGAGGTTGAAGAAGCACTAAGGCCGTTGGATGGACATCGTACGGTCACTGGAGCTAGAATCGTGCATATTGACTAAGTCGACAAAGCCCTCCTTCCCCGTCAACTTAGTAGGCCCACAAGTCAGCCTGCCACTATACTGGGTCCCAGCTAACAGGCGGAGTATTCATTTTTCTGTGCGTAATAAGGAGGCACTTCCTTGCGTGCGAAGATATAGCTGGTGGGTCCGAGCTGTCAGCCGCGGTAACATTTTTTTCGCGAAATACAGAGGCCCTTTTGGTGGGTCCCTGATGTCAGGTGGAGGAATCATTATTTTGCGCGTAATAAGGAGGCATTTCCTTGCGTGCGGCCGTGGACCCAGCTGTCGGCCTCTCCACATATAGTCCACTTCAGATGCATGTCGTTCGTTGACCACGTTGACTAGGCCACGCCGAGAGCACCAAGGCGGTGGACGACGGTGAGGCCTAGGAAGGGAACGACACGGAGGCAGGAAAGACTCGGAAGTTGTTTCCCACGCAGAGGGGAGTACGACTGAACAAGTGTTTACTGGTTCGTCTGCCGTCGCCGGAGAATAATAGCAGGTGTGGGTGAGTAGAGGGATGGCTAGGCCAGCGATGGGAGTACGGTGGGGCGGTGAGGCCTCTTGCGGCAAAGACACCCGGCCATGGGAGAAGGGAGCAGCAGTCCCTTGGCGCTTGTTTGAGCGGCTGGAGCAGGAAGAGCAAAGATTGAAGAAGCACGACGGCCATTGGATGGCCATCCAACAGTCACTGCTTGTGCGTCGACCTTTTTTTAGGAAAGCCTCAAATCTATGGAAAACAGCATACAGCCCATCTGCCATTATTTCTAATAATTTACAGCCCATTTTCTAATTCTTAAGGTTTTTTTTGGAGCTCATATTCTTGCGGTTAGCATTACAGCCCATACTTTGGCCACAGTTAAAAAATTATACGAAATTTTGCATATTTTGGTGCGGTCCGAACTGTTTTTAATCCCGAAATTTCGACTCACATTCAAACTGATTTTAAAAATAAATGTATATCAATATAAAATCCAACAAATTCTCCACGCATAAAAATTAATGTAATTTAAAATCTCGAAATGAAAAAAAAATATTTGAAACTAATTGCCGGTTTGATGTGTTTAAAAAATGTACAACCCATTTCTCATTACTGATGGGCCATTTTCACGGCCAGCCGAATGAAACCTCTCCTCGTCTTGAAAGATTTCAGCCCAACAGGCCTGACAAAGCGACTTACTTGGAAAATCACAAAAAAACTGGGTTGTGGCCGTGGACCCAGGTGTCAGCCTCTCCACGTACAGTACTCTTCCGATGGAAGTCGTTCCTTGACCATGTTGACCACGCCGCACGGAGAGAACCACGACGGTGGACGACGGCGAGGCCTAGGAAGGGGACGACATGGAGCCGGGGAAGACGCGGCAGTGGAAGCCCACGCGGAGAGGAGTACGAGGGTTCACTGGTTCGGCTGTGGCGTGAGGCTGCCCTCACCGCAGGGCCTGGCCAGCGGTGGGAATAGTAGGGGGCGGTGAGGCCTCCGCGGTAGCACAGCTGGCCACAGGAGGAAGGAGCATGAGGCATGACCGGCGCTGGTTTGGGCGGCTGGAGCAAGAAGACCAGAGGTTGAAGAAGCACTACGGCCGTTGGATGGACATCGTACGGTCACTGGAGCTAGAATCGTTCATATTGACTAAGTTGACAAAGCCCCTCGTCCCCGTCAACTTAGTAGGCCCACAAGTCAGCCTACCACCAAGGTGGGTCCCAGCTAGTAGGGGGAGTATTCTTTTTTTTGTGCGTAATAAGGAGGCACTTCCAGTGGGTCCGAGTGACAATGGGGGCGTTTTTTAGCGAATATGGTGGCCCGTCAGGTGGGTCCAAGCAGTCAGGGGGCAAACGTTTTTTTTTTGCAAAAATACGGTGGCCCGTCCTGTGGGTCCCTGCTGTCAGTTGGAGGAATCATTATTTTCCGCGTAATAGGGAGGCACTTACTTGTTGCGGCCGTGGATCCAGCTGAGACTCTCCACGTACAGTATACTTACGATGGAAGTCGTTCCTTGACCATGTTGACCTCGCCGTGTTCCGTTGCATGCATGCGTCCATGGGCGTGGTGCATCCCCACTGTCAGCCTCTCACGTACAGTCATCTTCCGATGACTCCCAGTTGTTGACGATGTTGACCACACGTGCGTCGAAGCGCACTCCAGACCGGAACGACCGGAGATGGGGAAGACGGGGCAGTGGAGTCGCAGATGGAGAAGAGTGGGAAACTTCACTGGTTCGGGTGCGCGGCAGCATAGCCGCGGTGCACGGGAGACAGGAGCAAGAACAGAGGTTGAAGAAGGAGCACGGCTGTTCGATTAACATCCAATGGTCCAGCTGCTAGAATCATTTGTTGATTAAGTTGACAAAGCCGTGCGTACACGTCGCTTAGCAGGCCCACAAGTCAGTCACCAAATCTGACGGGTCCCAGCTGTCAACGTGATGAATAATTTTTTTCGCAAAACAAGGAGGCACTTCCTTCCGTGTGAAGATACAGCAGGTGGGTCCCAGCTGTCAGGTGGAGGAAACATTTTTTCAGCTTAATAAGGAGGAACTTTCCTTGCGTGCGACCATGGACCTCATGGGTCCCAGCCGTCAGGCTCTCCACGTACAGTCCTCTTCCGATGACTCTCGTTTGTTGACCATGCCGCACCGAACATAGCGAGGCGCTGGACGACGGCGAGGCCCCGGACGGGAATGACTCGGAGATGGGAAAACGCGGCAGTGGAGTCGCAGATTGAGAGGAGGATAAGGGTTATAACTGGTTCTGTTGCGGCATGGGGCTGTAGTCTGTGGAGAATAACAGGAGGTGTCGAGGGCTGGAGGGATAGCCTGCCCGGCGGTGGGGTAGCGCTTCGTAGCGATGCGTGCTAAGCAGAGCCGCTAGCCGCCGGAGGCCGGACCAGGAGGTCCCTGCGACGCTGGAGGAAGAAGACGAGAGATTGAAGGTGCATGCTGGCCATGGATATAAATGCAATGGCTGTGGATGACACAATCATTTGTTGACCAAGTTGACAACGCCCTGCGTAGGCTTCGACCTATTGGCCCACATGTCAGCTTGCAAAAATGTGGCATATATTTAACCCATGTTTTCTAGAATGTACAGTCCATTTGCTGGGCTGGGTGAAGAAATAATTTCGTGTCAATCAGGCCCATTTATATTTTCTAAGAAATCCCAGCCCATTTGCACTTCCTTGAAATACACATATTAGGTGGGCTCGTTATATATATAATGTTATGTTAGAAGGAGCAATTAATATCAAAGAATAAACCGAGAGGCACATTATATATATATATATATATATATATATATATATATATATATATATATATATATATATATATATATATAATTAAGAAATTAGTGAGTAATTGCTCAAAATAAAAATGAACGCGTTATTATAAAATTGGTCCTTAAAATCTTCGCAAGCTTTTGTACGCAATCACCAGGATTTTCCTTGCCTGTGAGTCAAAAGCAACCAGGATTTTCCGTTAAACATTTACTTTTATAAGTTAATAACATGTGGGATGTTTTTATAATCTATATATAAGTCTCTATAAAATATATGATAATAGTAATAACATAAATATATATAATGTGGTTAGAAGGGAAAACATAAATTGGACACAACATTATTTTTATAAGAGACATGTGTTTTATACCCGACAGTAGGCATACTAACAAGTTCACACACAAATACAACAGAAAAGGTAAACATTCATATCAAACTCAGGTTCACAGGACACGTTCATATTCATAGCCAACATTGAGTATCAACAAAACAAAAGATTCATATATACACAAGCTCGGCATATCTATGCATCCAAATGATTGATAGATCACACGACAATATTCATACATAATTCACAAAAAAGATTCAGATATACACATGTTCAGTATGTTTATGCATCCAAATGATTGAGATCACAGCCAATATGATCCATGGACGAACTTTAATTACCTAGGGTACAGACTGGTAAATGGAGTTCAATTGGAGGTACTTCTTGCTAAAATTAGTTCTTGTACGAGTAAACTTTTGAGTACATAAGAGGCAGCACAGACAGTCTGAACTTTGCTTGTAGGTTTATCCTCAAATAGTGGCCTCGTGCCGAGGGAGGTTTGAGAAACTTGGCCACTACTTCCATCCAACTAGTTTATTGGCTCATCTTGGTCCTCGCCAAAATTCTACATTGCAGACGAGAAAGGAGGCGGTTGAGAAAATGAACCACCCAAATTTTTTGTGCAGTTCAACTGAAACGGAGCATCCTTGGCGTGCAGACTGATTAAGTGCCAGATGAATATACGCGTCATCCAACTTGTCTGGAATCTTTAGACTCCATGCCATATACTCCCTCTGTTCCCAAATATTTGTCTTTCTAGCCATGTCAAATGGACTACAACATACGGATGTATGTAGACATGTTTTAAATTGTAGATTCACTCATTTTGCTCCGTATGTAGTCATTTGTTGAAATCTCTAGAAAGACAATTATTTAGAAACGGAGGGAGTAGTTCGCTACCATATGTGCCGATAACCAAAAGGCACAAGTTGGGACCAAAGACTGGACTGCGATTTTCTGGGCTATGCACTAAGCAATATTTTTGGTGTTCACTCTCCTAATACTTGGAGTTTGACAATTGGTTGATGCCGGTTGATACTCGAATGAATATAGGCACTTCTCAACATCGATGCTTGTCTGAGTGAACTTTGGAGTACATAGCAGCAGCATAAGTACCTGTCCATCTGATCATTTTTTGCAGTTCTACTAAAATCACCCGATGTAATGATTTGCCTGCGAGTTCAGGCTCCAAATTACTCCTTTATAAAATTGGCAAACAGTAGCACAATACCAAATTACCAATACATATGACAGGCACAATAATCAGGATAAAGACCAGTACCAACCTGTGTGAGGTAGCATATCAATTACTATTTCCTTAGACTGGAGGCCGAGATAAACCAAGCGACTGACAACAAAGGAAGAATGCAAGCGGAGATTAGCGACTGACAGGAAAGGACAGAAGCTGTCGAGGCAATGAAGAGCCCAAAGTTTTTGTGCAGTTCCACCAAAATCAAGCATCCCTGTTGGCACATATATTGAGTGAGATTACTGTAATAGTGGGACTAGTTGATGAAACATACACTAACAAATAGAAGCATCCTCATTATCTTAATGGCACATATATTAGTTTATTTAATCAGTGCCAATTAGCTCAACTCAACAATCAAAGCATTCCCATTTATCATAGGTTGCAAAACTTAAAAGTGCAAATATAAAGGAGTTTCTCATGAAAGTAGCACGATACAAATAGAGATGACAACAAACTAATATGGATGAAGGCCTTAGGCCCGTACCAACCTGAGAAAAAAAGCTTATTCATGTAGTCCTATAAGATATGATAAAGCACTCACTGGAATCACACAATAGTATATATTTTTGTGCACTTCAAATGTATGGTTGAAATCACTCTTGTTTACCAAAGCTGAGATTATATCGAAGATTATCAAGAACTTCAGTGAGCTAAAGCAATCGGCTGGGATATAGTTCATTGTATTGTCTTGTGTAGTTCCACTAAAATGTATGATTGGCACAACATGATCCCTGTTTGCACAAGTAGGAACAAGGTGAAACCTTCATTAGCTTAGTGAGAAAGGATAGGAAGGCATTAGCATATTACTCAAAGAGTAGCATCAAATTCATGATGGACAATACGCAAAACATTGCCTCATTGAACCAATGGCAATAAATTGACATGCAAAATAATAGCACTATTATGTCATGACACTAATAATATTCCCTCCCTGCTCCACCACATGATTCACCTCCATAGACAAACATTCACAGTACATGATTCAGCATAGGGTCCTACTAAAGATTTGTTTAACTCCAATAGTAAAATTAGGCAGTAATAAATTAGTGGTACTTAAGTACTCCTAATTAATTAAGTGAGACAGCAGAAGTGGAAGGGCTCCCTAGAGGATCGTCTCACATGTATGGTAGTCGTTGCCGGAGCCCTTGAATAGCCTCGACTGAGGCCTCTAGCTTCAGCAAGATTGCCTTGGCACTGTTTATTCTTCTTCGTCTTCCTCTTCATGTTATGTTTCTCTTTCTCCTCACCAGTTGGTGAAACCAAGTACATGATTGGCCTTCTAATTCAGAATTGGTTTTGTCAGTGAGGGAGTAAAAGTGTACTAGTAAAAAACAGCATTATTTTCTCATGGCAGTCGGAAAATAGAGATGAACACATGCATTAAATATCATTCCTACCTAAAGGAAGGTTATGGCGCCAATATGGATGATGAGGATTTGAACACAGATCTCCCTTTGTCCAGTTCCACCAAAATGAACCAACAGTTCCATTCTGACATTCCAGTTAAACAGCACAAAAGTCACTTCTTTTAAGAAGAGTTTTGTGCAGTGCACCAAAAGGTCACAACAACAACCAGGTGAATTGGATATCCCTGTTTGCACAAAAAGGCACAGAGGAAACAGTCAGTGTCTCGAACAATTACAGGAAAAAACATTTGGTTAACCTTGTTAGAGTCTCAAACAATTACAGGCAAAAACAGTGGCATGGCTTCATTTTTACCAGGGACATTATATTAAGAACAGCTAAGGCTGCGTTCGGTTCACAGGTTTGGTGCAGTATTTTCGTAGGAACACAATTCCTATGGTATTCTTTCCCTACCAACCGTTCGGAACACGGAAAGGTGAATAGTGTTTCATAGGAAAGCTGGTCCAGTAGTCTTGATTCCATTGGATTAGAAACATCCACGCTGCTCATTTTTTGGGCGGAAGCCCGAGGCAAAGGCCGCTGCCATGCGTTAGACAGGTTCTGTGTGCTGTGTTTGCCCGAATAAAACAATCAACCTATGTGTGGTACGTGAGGTGAGGACAAGAGTAGTCACTGTGCAGCTGAATAAACAAATAGCATCTCATACTGCCAAGCATGCTACTCTAAAAAAACAAATCTGTACATTCCGTAGTCCATCCGAACACATTCTCTTGAGAGTTTCCTCCGGTTCGCTGTTCCATAGTTTTATACCTACATTCCTTTCCTATTCCAGTCCTCTTTTCTGCCCCTTTATTCTGACCGGAGCCTAAATATTTGGTATAAGGGCATGGGACAGTTGGTGCACCAGCAGTACAGCACCATGTATGTAAACAGGGGCATAAAGTGGTGATTCATAGTTTGTTGCCCCGAGAAACAAACATCCAAGAAACATATCTGGGTTGGTCCCATTTTTGTTCACTCTAGCCACCTACTCCTATGTGTGGATAGAAAATCTAGTCCTGCTCATACCACTATGTACAGCGTTACCCCTATATTTCCCTTTTCGACCAAGAGACCGGTTGGATGACCAGTCTGTACTATTTTCATCCCCTTTCCTTCCTGTTTGTACCAAGTCCGATGTACATACTAAATTTCCCCACCCCCACTTTATTTCAATGACAAGTATTTTCGGACGGAGGGAGTACAAGATTCGACTCCATGAAGTAGCTTTACCTCTAACAATAGAAGAAAAAAATAGGTGATGTTGGACCATCCGATCGAGAGGGGCTGAGAGGTAGAAAATGATGCACATGCAGCGACGTAGCGAGCTGGGGAAGTAGAGCTAAGGTGGTTTCGAATGAAGATATACCTGAAGGTCATCGGGATGTGGATAGGTGGGCGGCGGGAGGTCGGATCCGCCCACAGGCAACGACGAAGGGATCGGAGGACCTCCCGCGCCGGCGCTCGACCAGAGATAACGGTGCAGCCGGCAGTGGGTCTCCTCCCTCGCTGTCGATGACGGCCTAAACGCTGCCCCTCCTCCCCTTCACCGGCGGAGGGGGATACGTCCGGATCTGTAACCAGCGGTGAGGATAGAAAGCCAGTGTTTTTTGAAGGGAGAAAGACAGTGTTACTACCCCTATCTTGTTTAGATCTGGAGAGGATGAGAGTGTGTGAATAGAGCAGCCCTAGCAAGCAAGCGTGGAGGATCCGGCCTATGTATAAGTAGTGGGGTAGTTTTACTTTTTCACTCCAGCAAAACAACCGTTTAAAATTGTGTACTACTACATGCCAGGTCGCGGTTTTTTTTAGTTGTTGATTGTTTTTTGAGATAGCTACCCGCTTGTTCCAAGTGGTGTTACGGTGTGCCAGGTCGCACTTTGTATCGCTCAAGTCTGGTACTACAAGTCCCTCCATTAAATGAACAACCACCCCCTTGTAAAAATTGTGAACAAGCCCACGTCTAAAATTAGCGGAAACGTGGGTTGCCCCAACATGCATTATTATTTATATTTTCTACTCCCTCCGTTTCAAAATATAAGTCTTTTTTATTAGCCACACCTAAGACAAGATTTTTTTTATTAGCAGTGAACCCCACATGTCATAGACACAAAAACTGTGGCAAGATTCCCTTAGGCAAGACAAAGTGTGTCTAACAATTTGAGCAACTCAGGTTAGGCAAGTGTGGCAAGTGTGGGAAAAATAATGTGGCAACATAAGACAAACATAGTCACAATCCAAACAGCCCTGTAATTTTTTGTGACATGCATGAAAATTTGGTTAGTTAAATTTATAGTCAAAATTTGGCAAGGTGCATCAAATCAACACATGCAAGTATCAAAAGGAAAGTCACAGCATGCATGCATGCGTTGTACTCCCTCTGTTTCCAAATATAAGTCTTTTTAGAGATTGCAACAAGTGACTACATACGAAGCAGAATGTGTCTACTCCTACATACGAAGTAGCCCATTTGAAATGTGTAAAAAGACTTTTATCGAGTGCAGTGCTATGATGTGTCGCGTCAACTTGTACAAGACCGAGAAATTTGATTACTAAGATACCCTCTCCCTTGCGGACGAGCTCCGGTGCCTTAACTGCACCTGCCTTTGGCCGCATGACAGGTGGGCCAACCACCTGTTGGGCCCACCTGTCATAGACGCAAAGGCAGGAGCAGTAAGTAGAAGCTTTCGCTACACGCTATCTCTCCCGCACGAGGTGGATGGACATGCAACAGTGGATTCGATACTGTAGAAGTAGGAGTAACATCATTGTTCGTCTTCTCGAAGAGGCGATGAGCCAAGCGCAAACCGAACGTGGCAGTTGCGAATGCTCGCGTGGTGCGGTTCCTTGGAGTACTAGCCAGGCTCTTGCATGAGACAAAATTGCTATTGTTTAACAATTCTTCATTATCCATTGGTTGATACTCATTCTGCATAGGTCCACGCGCTTAGCACCGTTTCCTCCTGGGGTCACCAATGTTTATTTGCTAATTAATAGCATTCCATGCAATGAACTAGCCATTGCAAGTCATTAATAGCATGCACACCTCTCATCTCTTATTGGTTGATATGTATGTCAAGAACAAGAAACAAGGTAGAAATTAATGCACCGCGCCTATGTGTTTTGGGACTATTTGGTTTTCGTAAGATGACTTAAACACCTAGACGGAGGGAGTAGTATAGACCTGTAAACCGGAAAGGAGTATTTGCCTTTCTAGAGATTTCAACAAGTGACGAGACTACACTGTGTGCAGTACCCCCTCCCTTCCGGTTTATAGGGCTCAAATCTCAAATCTCATGAACCAAGGCATTTTGCTATTGGAGGAATGTACTGTATCTCGTACTTTACAAAACTACCCTAATTAAACTCATGCATTAATTACGTAGTTCTCTCGTTTTCCTCTCCGCATTAGTCGCAGTGCACAATATTGAGCACTCCTATATGACTAGCCGCTCTATCTACATGCAGGACATTTCAAAGCATCTGGGCCCGCGTGCCATCCACCAAATCACAGCGAGGTGCTACAGCCGAGACTCACCTGTCACCCCGGTGTGGCCGTCATGACCCGTCTTAACACAAAACCCACACCTTTACCAGCAGTGGTAAGGTGGCCTCCAAGTTGGACTGGATGAAGCAACCATCATTTCATTGGAACGCTCATTCAAGCCCTTTCTTCCCTTTCTTGAAGAAAACCTCACTCCAGGCTACTCACTTCTGCCATTTTTCTTCTCACCGACGAAGGAAAGGTGGGCGAATTAGTTATGCTGCTATATTTTCATTCCAATAATATTCTTTTTGTGAAGCACCGACCGATTCTCACATCCTATTATTTTCCCGTTTTCATTGCGATTGTGGTTTCCTTTCGATTGCTTTTTGTTTGTCAGTTCATTGATGGATCCTGGAGCACTAGGAAAAGAGTTGCCGGCGGACAACCCACTGGAGACAGCGATCTCCAGGAAGCGAGCACCGACCAACGAGTTGACCATGTTGGCGGGCCAACCCATGGAGACGAAGAACTCCAAGAAACAAGCACTGGCCAAAGAGTTGAGGACGTTGGCGGACGAACTCCTCAAAGAAAGTCGGAAGAACAGCAAGGGCCCCATCGTGCCTACCCCAGGAACAATGATTGCCACCTATGTGAGGCTCAAGACCGAGTTTGAGGAGATAGTCGCCGTTGAGAAGCAGTATTCCCCTAGCAAGGTGATGGGCCCCACCGAGGACGAGGAGATGGCCCCCGGAGGGATGAGATCCCCCGGTGAGCTGCACAAGGTAAAAAATAATGGCTTATTACCATAGTTGTGGTTTTTGATTATTTGCAATGTGCTTGCTAATATGTTAGGGTTGTGCAGGTTGTCCTTGATGATTCCGATGTCGTGGCCCGTCCTGTTGGCATCGCCCCGGAGATTGATTCCGATGCCGCTGTCCATCCTGTGGACATCACCCCAGAGATCGATTCTGATGTTGCGGTCAGTCCTGTGGACATCACCCCAGAAATCTATTCCCATGCCACTGTCCGTGTTGTGGTCATTGCCCGAGAGATCGATGATAAGAAATAGTTGGTCGCGCTAATCCTTCAGGGTAGTTTGCATTGCCCTGTGTTTAATTACCAGAACGATGTGTGTTATCAAACCATCTTAGGGCTAGTGCACTGTCTTGTGTGGGCGGATCTTGCTACTTTTGTTTGATAGTGAATCATGTGAACCCTCTCCGAGTTATGGAAACAGATGTATCCTCACTAGCTTTTGATGTAATATATGGCATGCTTAGATGTAAGTTTGAACTGTTTATCATATCAGCAGGGCTTGTTTGATGATTCTTGGTGTTAGTAGGCTAGCTACTGTGTGAGCTATAGTACTTGCAAAACACTCACCGAAGAGAAACGTTGGGGCTGATGAGCTCGTGGTACGCTTATACTTATCCCTCGTCGATCGACCAATAGCCCTAGCTCCTAAAATTGTAGGCTTAGCGATCGATCAGACAATAGTCGACATACATTCAGGCCTCATTTGGTTCATATAGGGTAGGAAAATCATAGCAAAAGTACAGAGAACGTGCAACACAAAATCATAGCAGTGCAGAGACGTACTCCCTCCGTTCCAAAATAGATGACCTAGGCGGGCTAGTTTGGCCTAGTGGGTTTCAGTGATATGACGTGGTACAATGCCGTCCAGTCTTCGCGTGTGGTAGTAGTATTGCGGGTACAGTAATTTTTCTTGAAGAAGCGGAATTCAACGAAGTCATGATGGTTCCTTCGTCCGAACAACTTACAGTGGGAAAGGTTGGGCCTGCGATACGACCGGGGTAGAACAGGATAATTTTGTGCATGGCAGGTGGACCAGGATGGTCGACGTCCCACATGTCGGCGAATGAAAGTATTCTTTCCGATATAGAGGACGAGCAACAGTATTCATTGTTTATTTTTGTTGAAAGCTATTGTCTCCTTGTTACTCCTTGACTTTGTCAATGCCTCTCTCTCCTCCACATAGCGGGGACTACTTGCTATGCATGCAGCGGGCAGTGGCGTCTTGAGGGCCAGGCGGTGAGGCGGGCTCAAAGCGGTCCGACTCCAGCATGGCCCACCTCACATTATCACCATATATTTCTTGGAGTCCGTACGCGGCGGGCGGGCGATCTCTTCTCCCTCCCCCGTTTCTGTCTTCTCAGCCGACGCCCGCCGAGGGATTAAATTTCGGCTATCGACGGTTTATTCAATTACGGTCCCACATGTCAGTGAAATTGCAAGACAACGTTTGTCCCCTCTAGTGAGCAGCGTGCGAGCCGGATTGTCGGGGTTGCGACGCATACGAGTCGTAAGTGTGCCGCCTTTTCCTTTAGAACTTGTGAAGCGTAACATTTTCGCGCGATCGATCGATAGAAATCCAGAACAAAATGACGAGAGGGTGCTTTCCGCTCCTTAGGCGGGCTAGTTAGAGTGATATGGCGTGCTCTGATGCCGTCCACTTGCTCCATTTTATGTAAGCAAGAGTTTACACTCTTACGCGGGAGGAGTGCGAAACACCGCGGATTTGATTTTGATCGAGGGATAACTGTTCCCTGCCAAATAATGGAGGATTGTTAGCGATTATAGCATGATAGTTAGGGCATCTCTAGCGCTGGCCCAATAATTTACACTGGCATCTGTCCGAGGACACTGATGGATGCCATCCGATGCTGCCTGCATACCTTTCGACAACTATATGAACTAACCGGACGAAATTCATGCAAACAAAGAAATTTTCAAATTAACTGGATGAAATTCATTACATTTTGAATTTTTTTCCTAGAAACTGGACGAAATTCATTACATATTTCGCACAAACCATACTAAACCTACTGTAAACCTAATCTAAACGATCGCCGGCGCCCGACCACCATGTCTGGCCATGAACCTGAGAAAGCCGGCCATTGCCTTTGCCTCCTCCTCATCCGCCTCGATAACCTCCTCCTCCGGCCGGAGCACAAGGTTCTGAAGATTTCCGCCTCCACGTCGCCGTGAAGCGGCTAATCGGCCACCGATGTTTACCCCACCAAGCTTGGCGTCGACTGAGTGGAGTAGCGGTGGCCTTCCCGGGACCAAAGCGGCGGCGACCTACCGTGTACTACTCTTCCTCGCTGCCGGCTGCGCCCATGCACGCGCGCCGGCTTCGTGGTCGTGGCGGCGGAGGGCGGCCGAGGGGGTGCCGGCGATCTCCATTGTTTGCTCCTGCGACAGTATGTCGAAGAGAGCTTTGGAGCGTGCCTGGAGCGGAGTTGCCGATGTCCCTCGTCTGCTCCTGCGACAGTACGTCCAAGAGAGCTTCGGAGCGCTAGGAGGCCATTGTTGAAGTGGTGCCGACAGAAGGAAGGGACCGGAGGAGAATAAGTGTGGGTCTTTGGCTATGGCTGGGAGTTGGGGCTCAAGTTAATATAGCGGGCGAATGGCAATGAGCCACGGCAGACGGATGGACAACTTGCGCCGGAGTAGGTTCATCGGGCGTGAATGCGGACGCTGCTTCAGTGACTTAACTGCAGATGCGTTTGGGTTACTGAAATGTGGGCCCAACGGGCGTTTGGCTCGCATGTCAGTGACACACCAATTGCACCTGCAGTTAAGTCCGGTGAATGCGGCATTGACATTCTGGAGAGACGATGACCGTTTCAGGAGGGAAGCGCGTGCTAGCGATGGAAGGGGTTTCGGTGTGCAGTGGCACTAAGATCGGTCGCTCACGATAGTACATACTCCGTACCATACTACCATAGTACCCTCTCTAGCTTAGGCTGTTTTATAGATTGTTGTTGTGATGGATGATATACATGAGCAAGGCGGTCCGAGTATGACCATTGGTGTTGAGCCAGGTGAATACATGATCGGCGTTCGCGTAGGCCTCCATCAAACGTCTAAACAGTAATGTCAGGCACCGCCGGGGCGCGCAGGTGATGGGCTCGCCATTTGTGTTGCTCCATGAGCACGACTTTGATTTAGAGGGCGACGTGCATGCATTAGCATGCTTTGACAGCGTGAGCGTGCGTGTCTGATGCGAAGTATTTCATTTTCATTTGGCTGACGAGGGTGCGTTGCAGCGACGAGTCCGTGGTTTGATTCCCCACATACGCATAATTTTGGTTTTTACAGTATTTCTTTCTCCATTCACAGGTAGGCCCGCGTAGATAGATAAAGAACACGAGCTGATGAGGCGCATGCGGACTATTTGACTGGTCAACCATATAAATACGAAGCTATATGCTGAGCCAGTGACCGTATATTCACCATATCTCGTATAGAATGATCAAAGTGAGCTATCAAGACAAGTTCGATGACCGCCAATGCATTTTACTCGGTAATAAATGACCAGGATTGAAGGGGGATCCTAATTTGCTTCGTCTTCTGTCCTTGTGCTCTTGACAAACCAATGCACTATACGGTTGTCCGGCCGCTCCACCCCAGAGCTCTCACCAAGCGTCGTTCATGCCACCGCGCCACACACTAACCGGTAACGCAGTGATGGCATCCCGCCGCGCCGAGTTTCTCGCCGCCCACGACTGCACACAAAATGGTAGGGAAGCGATGGCATCCCGCCGTGAGTTCATCGCCGCTCGCGACCTCACAACTATGTGGGAGGAATTTGAAGATGCCAAGGCCAAATGGGAGGTAGAGCAAGAGGCGGACAAAACCGCACAGAGGGAGCGGAAAAGTCAGAAAGCACTCAAGAAAAGAGAGGCTCGCCGCCGCAAGAAAGAAAAGGACGCACGCGCTGCTGCGGAGAGGTCGGCGGAGATCCCAGCACGGTGGGGCGTCGCCGACAAAGCCGGGAAGGAGAACAACGGTGTCTTGCCAGCATGTGAGAAGTAGTAGTACTAGTAGTTAGTGTGTGTGTCTGTGTCTGAGTACGAGCATGTACCAGTACTACTAGTTACTATTGTAGTTTTAGAGCAAATTACCAAGACATTAGCCTAGACTAAATGGAAAAATTCCTATCCTAAGCATCAAATGGCATCTCTTTCTCTATAGGAATTGAGATGCCTTTCATCTCACTTCCTATGATTTTCATATTCCTATCCTATGAACGAAAGGAGGCCTCTGTTGGAGTAAATCACGTAGCTAGCGATCTTGCTAGTACAGTAGTTTTCTTCAAGAAGCGGAATTCAACGAAGTCATGATGGTTCCTTCGTCCGAGCAACTTCAAAGTGGGAAGTGGGCCTGTGATTTGACGGCTCATTAGTCATTGTTACTGCGGCGCGACGACCTGGGTGACTCTCCCTTGGAGTTCTGCGTGCATGGCAAGTGGACCAGGATGGTCAACGTCCCACATGTTGGCGAACGGAAGTATTCTTTCCGATATCGAGTAGCACGGAAACCGCGTGGTATAGTATCACTGCTGATTGGTTCGCAAAAAATAGTATCACTGCCGATTTATAATTATTTTTTATTTCTGATGAATGCTAGCGTTTCAACTCTTACGATGAAGGGTGCCAAACACGGCACATGCTGGATGTTCCACACGTCAGCGAAAGGAGTGGGACATGAACAGCGTGGTAGAGCCCAGCGTAAAAAACAGCGTGGTAGAGCGTCTCTACTTCTTCCACTTCTGGGTTGGAGACCACACGTAGTAATACTTAGTTGGTATGAACGATACAAAGTGCAACCTAGAGAGAAAGACACGTCTAGTTGGAAGGTCTCGGGGCATACACGTAAACAAATATAAAAGTTAATATGTGCCTCCAACTAATATAGTAGCAGTAGAGTACTTAGGCACGTACTCCATAACATCACCGTGCATTGCACGTACAACATTTAGTGGTAGTACGTAGT
The DNA here is from genome assembly GCA_021605205.1 of Aegilops longissima. Lineage (NCBI taxonomy): Eukaryota > Viridiplantae > Streptophyta > Magnoliopsida > Poales > Poaceae > Aegilops > Aegilops longissima. Next base: position 312,204,128 of record CM038677.1, read on the forward strand.
AAGAGACAAATGCCTCCCAAGAGTTCCCTTATCGACCTACTTTTGGGTGTTTGGTAGAGTGTATGGAGGGTGCATGAGTCCACACTAGTTTAGCACAAATACACTAGAAGCATTGATGAAGAGAGCATGCATGAAGAGGGGTGTTGAGTTGAGCATGCATGAAGAGGGAACAACTATGCTAAGACGAGAACGCAACCAAACACACCCTATATGCCACGCATGTTCATACCGTTTGTGCCTTTCTACTTCACTTACTGCGCTACATTACTCAGGTTCGTACGTCCACTCCTGGGTACATGTCCGTCTCGTAGTTCCAATCCCACATGTTTTTCATATAGATGGAATGATCCTTGCATAACACGTGTACCTTGATGCTAGATGTCTTGCGTGTTAGCAAAAGGATGAACAAAGCTCATGTAAAAAAATAGAGTGGAAGAACATAGATTCCGGACGACTGAGAAGGCGAGAAGGAGCAAGGAACCTCGTGGTGGAGCGTCTGCACTCATAATATTTAATATTATTCAGCGATATAAAATTAACCAATCATCTCCACAGTAGACTGGAAGAGTACGAAACATGGCAGCCCAGTGTAGTTACATCATACTAGTACATGGCTAACCCACGCGATCACCATATTTCTTGGCTTCCGTGTGACACCTATCTCTAGTAATCCAGCAGCCTGTATCGCTTCTCCCTCCTCGTCTCTATCAAAGTGCGGCGGGCTGGCGTTTCTGCCATCTATTGAGGTCGGTTAACTCATCACATGTTAGCGACATGCCAAGAGCATTCTAAAAAAAATTCCTTTCACGTTCCGTTTTCATAAAGAAAAAAATCCTTTCACGTACGAATTTGCATGTATTCTTTGAGCAACTTGCATGTCCTATACTGCTCCTGTTTGATACTCTAACTTAGCTAGAGGTTATACTAACTCATGACTAACCCTGAACTAACTGTAGCCAAAGAGGTGTTTGGGTGACAAGGTTAGATTGACAATAAATGCACTTCATGGAGAGAGAAAAGTGATTTTTCAGTGGTCGCAATGAGAACTATCTCCAGTTAGCACCTCTTGGGTGGGATAGTTTTTTTTGGTGGGTGCGGTGCAACTTGCTCCAATTTAAACCCTCATGCTTGGATACTTTAGGGATATTTGAGCCCCAACTAGCTCAAACTAACTCTAACCCATGGATCCAAACAGGGCCTATGGCCAGTCTCGACACCGAGCAGTCGCGTGCACCGGGAAGCGACGCTCTCTCGGCCGTCGCGCCACTTCAAAGCTGGCGCCAGTGAGAGGTCGCCTCCGCTCTTGCCGGGCATTAATGCGGCACTGACACTCCAGGGCGACGCTGACCGTTTCACACGGGAAGCGCGCGCTGGCAAGGGAGTATAGGTTTTGAATCGTTTCAGGTGTAGTACACTAGTACTGCTAGTTTGCAAAACTACTCCATTATTGCACTCAGTTTCCTAAGAAATTGTGGTAAAAGAACGTTACTCCACAGCCCGCTTCCCTTCTCCTTCCTCTTCCACCACCCGCGCACGTCCGCGGGAAGCGACCGGTCAACCCTTATATAGGAGTGCTAGCACAAAAAGATGCATGCATGACCACTAAAATTGCCATATTAAAGCGCCGCTCCGGCGGGAGTAGGGCATATGTTGTTACCTTCGGGCTGCCCATGGCTACTGGGCGACAGCGACCAGAGAAGAGTTGGCGGGAGGGGAATGAATGCAGCTACTGTTTGGGTTCACCTTGCGGCTTAAATAAATGCGCAGCATCACGTGTACCCGCGGGTGCACAAATTGTAGCATACTCGTGTCTGCTTAAGTGGGTGTCACGTGGCGGTGTGTGTGTGTGAGAGAGATTACGAGAGGCAGTGCGTGTGCGACTCTACTCTTCGTACATGTACTCAACCTTTTGCATCGGGATATAAGTATAATGGTATTTACTTTAGCTAGTGATTTACGTGGCCATGTTAACGTGGTTGTGCCAAAAAAATGTCACTTCCTGCTCGTGATTTGCGTTATATAATTGCAAGCAAGATTCTCGTGCATTGACGAAACATCAATATGCATTTTTTTACAAAACACCTGTTGTGATTGACCCATGCAGGAGTAATCCCATGTGTAAAAACTAATGATATCTCGAGAATTTTATCGGAAAACTGGTATCTCGAGAATGTCATCGAAAAAATGAAAGATGAGAGATAAGGCGAGGAGGAGTGGAGCGTGGTGGTGACTGGTGGTCGGAATGGGCGGAGGCATGGGGATGGATGGCGCCGGCAGGCGGCAGTGGCCACCATGCATGCTAGATTGTTCCAGAGACTTATTCCTTTTTTAATTGCTAAGCAATGAGGTTGCGGGAGATAATGATGTGGAGAGAGGTGCGGGTATCTTTTGTAAAATTATCATAGTTTTATTTCTATCCGTCAGATATAGATCATACGGTCTGTATTACAAGATGGCAGGCACACCATCATCGCCAACTCGTTTTTTTATAAGGGTACAGATGATAAGTTTGCTGACTACTAAAGTAAAGTGGAATTTGTCCATATTATGCAAGTAAATAAAGGTGATTGTTTATCATACGGGTAAGGTTGGATGAAGGGTGGTAGGAACAAATGCTCCGCCTAGAGCATGTGTGTGTGAGATGGAGTCTTAGTGTGCGTGTGTGTGTGGTGTGTGTGTGTGTGTCTGTGAGAGAGAGAGAGAGAGAGGAGAGAGAGAGAGATGGAGTCTTAGTTTGTGTGTGTGTGTGTGAGAGAGAGAGAGATGGATTCTAAGTGTGTGTGGGGGTGGTGCGTGTGTGTGTGTGTTTGTGTGTGTGTGTGTGTGAGAGAGAGAGAGAGAGAGATGGAGTCTTATTGTGTGTGGGGAGGATGCGTGAGTGCGTGCGTGCGTGTGTGTGTGTGTGTGTGCGTGTGTGTGTCGCGGGGTCCTCTGTGGTGGATGTAATTTAAGTGTGCATCGCTTCATCATAGAGAGGTTATGTGTACGGCAGAGGCCACCAACGATGGGGTGCGAGAGAGAAAATGCCCGTAGAGACGGAAGAGAAGGTGCGTGCGCATGAGAGGAGTCGACATCGAGAGAACGTGTTTGTTCGAGAGACACCGAGGAAGACTACTACATATCGATGGTGCATGTAGGCGGGAATTAAACAAAGGGATGGTCTTATTGGCTTCGGGGATATAGGGGAAGAGTGAGAGGCGCGAGGGGGGGGGGGTAGCTAGAAGGAGATTGTTAAGTGTGAGTGCGTGTTTTACCCATCCAGGCGGAAGTTATGTGCACAAAAGAGGAGAATGATTCGATGTGGCGTTAGGATTGAGGGTAATTAACTACGTATGGAGACATAGAGACCTTGAACGTGCATGTGTGAGAGGTATACATGTATACGTGGGATGTGTATGTGTGCACGCGCGCATGATTGAGATAAAAGAAAGAAGACATAAGTCATAAGATCAACGACATGGGAGAGACGGATCATTATGACAATATGCATGCATGTGAGAATGCAGGTAAGAAGGCCCGAAAATTGAGCATGTGTTTTTGTCTTTAAGAGATAGTGGCGTGGGCTGGAGCATGCATCTATGGCGGGCAGAGGGGGTGAGGCGCAACAATTGTGCAAAAGAGATCAACCTATAAATGCATATGTATGGAGAGACATATATAGTGTGGGTGATAGGAAGAAAGACTCCGTGCGAGAAAGAAATGTTGATGGAGAAACTACAAACAGATACAGAGATGGAGATGCTAGCTAGAGGGACATCCGTTAGTTTGGGTGTTGGAGATGACCGTCGGGTGGTTCAAAGGGTGAAGTTATATGTGTGTGTGAGAGGGCACTTGACTGCATGTAGAGAGAAACAAATGTAGTGTGCGTGATAGGAATCAAGAGTGAGAGCGAGAAAGAAGGTTGATGGAGAAACAGATAAATAGAAAGATAAAGATGCTAGCTAGTGTGCGTTAGATATAGGAGTCGAGTGGATCAGAAGGCTGGGTTATGTGTGTGGGTGTGAGAGAGATAGAGAGAGGGTGCATGTGAATCACATACAAACAGATACCAGAGAGAAATGATATCCAGAGAGATGGAGTTTTGTGTCTGCGAGAGAGAAAGATATTTCACAACGAGAGTGATAGCTAGAGAGACATATGAGGGAACGCAATATATCTCTAGGGAGAGAGGGTGTGTGTGCGCGACATACAAGAGAACAATGGAGAAATATGAGACCCTGGGAGACAGAGTTTGTGTTTGTGTGTGAGAAAGAGATATTGAAGAGGAAGAGTCGTGGGTTCTCATATCTAAGGAGCGAAAGACATCTCTCAGATGAGGGGTGTGCGAGTGGCACACATGGGAATAGTAGAGAGAAATGAGACCCCGGGAGACAAAGTTTTGTGTTTGTGTTAGAGAAAGAGATTCCACATGGAGAATCATAGGTAGAGACACATAGCAGGGAGCGAGATATACTTAGAGAGAGATAGAGTGATGAAGGTCGAGGGAGAGACTACCGTCAGTGTGTTATGAAGATAAAAGATCATTGTCGACATACAGGTAGCACGAGAGATACCCGAGAGGCGGTGAACGCGTATAGGTCCAGAGAGATAGTCCTATATAAGCATGAGTGATAGCTATGTGAGACGAATATTTGGATTAAAGGGGATTCAAATATTTAAACTGGAGATCACGACATCGATAATATCATAACGCAAATTGGTGTATCAAACATGCATATTCATTTGAATTTGGGCACACGTGTAATGTTACATAGTTTATCAATATTGGTGATCCATAGATTCTTCAATTACAAACAATGCATGGTTTATATGCAATTAATGTCTAAACGGGATTATACTATATGTTGCGTGTGTGAAACACATTATACATGTTTGAGAAGTTAAAAAAACCCGCATGAAACACACATTAATTGGAGACAGATAGCGAGGAATGCATACATTGGATTTCAACATAAAGTAGTTTCAAATATTTGAAAATCCAAATTTATGGATACAACCTTATGAATCTAAGATCATGCCATTTGTAAACCATATTTATGTATAAATGGTGTTGTGCTTTTGAAAGTATATATATAAAAAAGATGTATATAGAATGTAATTCCAATTGAAAATGGATCCCGCCCCAAAAAAATAGTAGAATACAAAGCGGGGAAAGTCGCAGTAACCCCGCCTGAAACCAAAATCTGCGAGATGGAAATCACTACTGCCTATCCCTGCCACGCAAAGCCTATCTGCTGGATTTCTATAGGTTTCGATAGGGGTAGGTTTGTAATTTCACCCAAACATGATGTAACCGCCTCTCACCCGGATTCATACACGGTGGGCGCCAAAACATAGTGTGCCCTCGGCCGAAATCGACTCCCTACCTGATTCATATTCGTACACGGTGGGCGCCAAAAACAAACTCTCGTCGGCAAATATTCGGTGTATGCGAGATTACCATCCTATCCCCAACCGACCAATGTTGTTGTGATGTAGTAGAAATTTGAAACGGGGGCTAAGTTTGTAAATTTCCTCGCATTTGAGACAAGCGCACCCTGAATACATGGTTACCCCTTCCTCTCTACCTCCCTTTTCCCCATTCGTACTCCGTGGGTGCCAAAACACCCTCTCCACCCCACCCTCCTCCGTCCGCCGCCCCATCCACCGCCGTCCTCCTCCACCATGCCAGAGTTGATACCTCGATGCCGCCGTCCATTACAAGAGATTGACCTCTCTCATCCACGCCTCCGTACCGGGATCCTTGCATCCCGTCCTCTCGCTTCATCCCCGCCGCCGTCCAACTTGCCGGCGCCGCTCCTACGACCGTCTCGTCCACCGCGCCCCGCCGCCATCGTCTACCCTCCTAGATCTGCTTCCACGCCGCCGACAGCCATCACTACCGCAGCACCGTCAAATTCTCAGCAGATGCGTACACGGTGCCGCACCAGAGGCGGTACTCTTTCGTATCTGCTCAACTTATTTATCACAGCAAGAAAATAGATCACCACTTCTTTACTCTGATTTCTTGTCTTGGTTGCGAAGTTGCCTTTGTCCGGTTTGCACCTTCAGATCCGCCATGGCACGCTCAACACTATACTCCTAATGCTTATGGTTTTCCCCTTTTATATTCCACACTAATTAACTCACAGTAGACTAAATTTCAAAATTGGGTCAGTCGATTTTTTTCAGAGCTCGCCGGAGTTCGCCGGTGCGATCCAAGGGGCTCGGGTGGTCGTGGGGCCTCGCCGAACGAAGAAAACTCGACGCGGGTGGGGGGTGGGGGTGGTGGAGGAACACATGGGGTGGGGGCTGGTGGTCCGGCCGTCGGCCCGTGCGGTGTTCTGTATGGGAAGAATTAAGAGACGAGGAAGAAGAAGGGTTAGGAGATGTAGGATCTTCATCCAACCGCCTGAAATGGTCGAGAGACAGCTGGGAGTTGCATTCTTAATGCGCTCTGGTTCATCTTGTGTGGGCACTCGCAACCAACATTTTATTATCCAAAATCTGCTTGCTCTTCTTTACCATGTTCGATAGAGCTGGCCTGTACATGATCGATAGGCTTTCAATTACTAGCGGCAATACAACACCTTATTTTCAGGCCAGTTCCACTTTCCCGATTTATATATTGTGGTTATGGTGTACCCCTGTTCTGTACACTATGATCTGCCTAGTTGCTATGTGCTCTTGTTATCATGGTTTGGCAATAAACTCTCTATACAGTATATTATGAACCTATCATCTGCCAGCTATCCTTACTTCTGGATCCTATTTTTTGTGTACTTGTGCGAGATTATATAAATGCACGCACCATATTACAACACACATGAGCTCTCTCATCAGAATCCAGTGATAGCACATAAGTGTTTATAGGGGTGCCCCTATATTAGAATATCATCTGCATTACAAAGATAATCTCACAACTATTCATGTTTTCATGGTTCTCAGATATTATACGCAATTACAGTGAATATCAGAATCCCTGCATCAGAAGAATATTGTGGAACACTGCAATGACTTACAAAATTGGCACCAAGGCATTGAGTGCCATTCTGGAAGCAATGAAACTCGTACGCTCCCCACCTGTTGATTCTTGTTCAGAATATCATCCTAATGACTATTCTAACCTCGAGGAGTCAAAGGCAGATGGCCTATCCTGTTCACCCATCAAGGTGCCTGTTCTAATTTGGCAATGTTTTATTTATTGCGCGTATCTTGCATATGTTGTCTTGCATTTCTTCTACTTTGTTGCACCGCCATCTGCTTAGTTTACTTATCATATAACTCGAGATGCCATGCCCATCCATTATCAATACATATTCCATCTTTCATCATACCATGTTTTTCCTCTCAAATGTTGTTCTTCTGCATCAGACATCAAAAAGGAAGAGGGTGATTGCCGAACCTGAAGGAGCACCAGCAAAGTCCTTGAAAAACGTGGTGGTGCCAGAGAAATCAGACAGCGCCCCACTTATATTGGTTGTACAACTAGTGAGACAAAACATAGGACCGACTCCAGCAGACTGTACCCATACTTCACTAGCCACACCACTAGCCCCACCACACAGGACCTGCACTCCAGCAAAAGGTATACCGATTTCATTTGCCATAGCACCAGCCGTACCACAGAAAAATCACACTCCAGCAAAAAGAACAGCAAGTCCACCGGCCGAAGACCTATCCCAACTGCAGAGACGACCAATTCCTGCAGATTGGAACCCCATTCCATTTATTCCCAGTTTAAAAGACAATGCTTTCAATGTTGTTAGGGACTACGTGCATATATTCCCATCATGGGAAGATTATAGTGAAGACAAACACCATTTTCACATCTTCCTGTCCAACTTACGTGTAAGTGCTATTATTCATGGTTATTATTTTCCTGTTTTCTGCTGATCGAACACATCAATGATTTACATTACATTGTTCTAACTAGGCGAGGGTCAATCTGGATAGTCATGACTAGCAAAGCTTGCTTGTGCTTTTCAAGGAAGCACTGCAGCAGTATCGGTGTTACCTGAGGAAATCACACTTTGATGGCAAGTCTATAAATGAATTTTCGGTGAAGTCTCCTGTGCTACATTTAGAAGACATTGAATGGAAAAACCTTGGTGTGCACTGGTCTCGTTGCCAGGATGAGGTAGTGTCTATGAAATCACATGACAATTTGAACTTCTACTTTTCCGCATGTGCCTTACGGATCTTTTTTGCAGGAAATCTGCTCGAAGAAGAATTCCGGTTTGAAAAGAACGACAGGATATCGAAAATATGCTACCCGCTGCTTTGCTCTTGTTAGTACCTGTTGTCCTGTATCACTGTACTTGCATACATACCTGGTGCATTATGTGACAGTAGTATTCATGATAGCTTGCTTATCAATTGTTCGCTCCAAATTATTTGATCTGTTGTCAGGACCCCGATTCCAAGTCACATCGACCTAGCTGGTAACACCTCATATCACTTTGCGGCCTCACGCACGGTATTCCCACGGGTGTCGCCTTACCATGGCCCGGGACCGTTTGCACCTTTTGGCTCACGTATATGATAGGGTCGCTAGCATCCACATGACAAAGAACCCGGGCCGACATGGCTAGTCGTGAACCCAAAGCGGCACTAACCTATGGGGACAGGCATACATGAATCACTTGAGCATGTCGGTCATCAACGTATGAATTCGAGCTGTAGCACTGGCTAACAGGACTCCGGTATCCCGGCTGTAGCAGGCTAGGCAGGACTCGAATACCACCGCGTGACATTTCCCGAAGGACGAGACATAGGAACGAAATGAATCACATGCCGGCCAGTCAAGTGTCCAAGCAGTAGTGCTGGGCTAGCAGGACTCCGGTGAACCGGGCTGTAGCGGACTACTATCGCTCAGAAGCACGAGACTACATTTCCCCATATGAGAGGCTGCCAATGATAAACAACTAGTTTGTCGGATCCCACTCATACCAAGCATTTCAATCATACACGCAATATACCCGATATGAGTAAATACAACAAGGCATCACAACAAAACTCTACAACTCAAGTACTTTTATTTAAGAGGCTCCGAGGAGCCATACATAACAAATTCATACAGGTAGGGGTCACATGACCCAACACTCAAGTCATACAATCATACAAGCACATGCGAAGCAAACTAGTCTCGAGTACAGACTCTAGAAAGAAAGAAAGCTTGTTGGAGCCTTTCTATCTACAATGGCCCTTCACAAGTCTTAGATCGCCACCTGGGTGGCTAGTTCACTCGTCGAAGTCAATATCTACATAGAATCCGTCGGAGGGGGTAGTATTGTCCTCTGAAAAACATTAATTAAGCAAACATGAGTACAAAGGTACTCAGCAAGTCTTACCACAGAATCCTATCATACATGCACATTCTCAAGGAAGGAAGTGGAGTTATTTGTAGCAAGCCAGCTTTGACTCTTGGCTAAGCTATCCTACGTGACACCACTTTGTAAAACATTTGTCGTACACGAGTCCACTAAGCACCATCACAATACTCCATCGTGGATCCTCCCTCGTCATCCCACGAGAGGGCCATCCGCGATACTCACACTTATCTTGAGGCTTTTAGTAGTATCCATTTACTTGTCTATGAACTGATATAGGTAACCCAGAAGTCCTTCTCTGTGGACACGACTATTCGAATAGATCATATTTAACCCTGCAGGGGTGTACTTCTTCACACACGCTCTCACCACTTATCGCCGTTTACATGACATGTACTCGGCAACCTTCAAGCGGAAGCCCAACGTGGGTGTCGGCCACAGCCTACCTAAACACTCAAATCCCTAGTCCAGGTTTATCGCCTATTCGGTTCCATCCGCAGGAGTCCGCCGAGGTTTCCCATACAGCCCGAGCGATGTGTGCAGGGTTCCCGAGATACCAAACGGGCACTCGGTACACCGGGACACGTGCCTACCGCAACACAACCCACCCCTAAGGTCAGCGTTGCGTGCGGCCCCACATGCTACAAACACGAAACTACTTGCAATTCCGGACTAAGAACAAGGGTGGTTAAGAAGCGAGAGGGTCCATTGGTTTCGGGCCCAATGCGTGGTAGTAGCTAATTCATGGATCACAAACACAGATCTCAGTTCTTAGGATCGGCTTCAATGAAACAACCCACCATGTACTCCTACATGGCCTCTCATCAATACCTTTACCAAATCGTGTTCAACACTTTCACTCTCGAACCAACACAACCTTTCACTCCAGTTCATCATCCCGATGAGCCAGACCTGACACAACTCTAAGCATAGCAAGCATAGCATGGTAGGAATCACAAACATGGCTCAATCAACTCCTACACATACTAGTGGGTTTCATCTAATTCTTGTGGCAATGACAGTCATGCAAAGGAAGTGGGTTCAACTACCGCAGCACACAACAGTTTGAATCGCGTTGTTTTAATGCAGATGCGAGAGCGAAGCGAGAACATGGGTTTGTATCGAATGATCAATGAGTTGCTTGCCCGATGGAACTGGGGTGAAGTCGCCCTTGGATGGATAGTCGAGGTTATCCTCGAAGCGAACCTATCATGAAAGCACACCAAAATAAACACACATGACAATATGCAACAATATGATGCATGCTATGACATGGCAATATGGATGTGTGTTGGCCTAATGCAAGCTGAAATAACAGGGAATGAACTCATTTGAATCAAGGATTCAAATGATAGCTCATTTGAGTTAGTCCTAATGGTGCAATAACTTATTCTGGTTAAACAGCATAGTTAACTTGCTTTAACATGCATGAAACCTGTACCAATGGATAGAGTGGATTTTTCTGATAATTTTTCATATATAAATCTTTGCATTTGGAGTTATAGATTAAAAGTTATAGGCATTTGAAATTTGAATTATATTCTGGAATTTACTATATCAAAATAAATCCAGAATTTGAATTAATGCGTCAGCCATGCGTCAGCATGACGTCAGAGTCAACAGGGACGTCCAGGTCAAACCTGACAGTGGGTCCCGCGTGGCAGGGTAATTAACTTAACTAAGGTTTAATTAAATCTAACCCTATTTAGTTAGCAGGGCTGGGCCCCATCTGTCAGTGACCTGTTGGGGTCAACGCGGGCCCACAGTGGTCAATGTCCACGTCGGCTGCACCGGCGACTAGCCGCCGGCGAGCCCGACACGGCGGAGGGAGTGTGTTTGGTGATTCCGGCGACCAAACGAGTCGCGGAAGGTAGCTACGGGTAGCTAGGAGCAACCCGCGTCTACTGGTGGAGTTAGTTGGGGTCGGGGTGGCCGGAGTTGGCGCCGGCGACGAGCTAGGCGGCCGCCGGGGTTCGGCCAACGACGGGCTTGGGGTTAGAGGGCTCGGTGAGGTGCGGGAAGTACATGGGCAGACCCGTTGGGGTGCGGTGAGTGCGACGGACACCATGGGGTGGCCGGAGAGTGACCGGGAGCACGTCGGCGACGAGCTCCACGGCGGCGGAGTCTTGGTGAGCGTGGCTCGGTTGCTATGTTGCTCGAGGACGCGAGAGAGGGAAGGGAGTTAGGTAGGCTCACGGGCGACGTGTAGAAACCCTCTTCGAGGTCGGGGATGAACCGGAGCGACGGCGGCGACGAAAGGGATCTCCGGCGACGGCGAGCTCGGTCGAGGTCGGTGAGATGGGTTCGGGGCACTAGAGCGGGCGGGACTCGGCTAGCTAGGGGTAGTGGAGTGCGGCAGAGCTCCTGGACATGGTGCGGAGGAGCACGGACGGAGGGGAGCACGACTACGGCGGTGGTGCGGCGGCGGTGGCGTCGGCCGAGGCGGGGGAGCTCGAAAGAGAGGAACCGGGGCGGAGAGGGAGTGTCCAGGGGGTTCGGGAGAGAGGGAGGTCGGTCCTCGTCGGCAACGGCGAAGGAAGCGGCGAGGCGGCGACCAGGTGCGTGGCACTCGGCGGTGCCGCCGCCGAAAGCACTGGCAGCCTGCTGGCCTAGCTAAGCAGCTGTTGGCCAGCTTCTTTGGACTGGGCAGCAGTGGGCGAGCGAGGCGTCGAGTAAGGTTTTCTGCTTTTTAATCTTTTTCTAATTTCCTGCAACTTTGTGGGGTTTTCTAAAATACCAAAACAGTTTTAAAAATCACCAAAATGCTCCTGGTCCCTTGTTGGAATATTTCCAACATGAAACATTTAGTTTGGCAATTTTGAACATTTAAAATATTTTGTACTATTTAAAATGCTCAAGTTCAAAACTTGTGAATTAATCCAAGGACCTTTGGTTGACCTAGAAAATGATACACCTCCTTTGACATAGGTTCTGAACCAAAGCAAAGATGATGAGCATTTTGAAGGGCATTTCAGGTTCATTGAAATAATTTTTAGTAAACCCTAGTTGAATTAAGGGGGGGGGGTGGTCTGGGGTTTCCTGCCTTCCCCATTTCAAATTCAAATGAAATTTAAACATGATGCACACCCTAATGCATGGTCTAACTGGGATGTGACAACTCACCCCCACTCAAAAGAATCTCGTCCCGAGATTTAGGATCTGTTACGAAAAAGGTGGGATACTCAAGTCGAAGACGATCCTCCCTTTCCCAAGTTGCTTCTTGCTCGGAATGGTTTGACCATTGAACCTTTAGAAACTTGATATTCCGACGTCGAGTGGTACGCTCGGCTTGATCGAGGATACGAACGGGATATTCTCGATAGGTGAGGTTATCTTGGAGATCACTTGTTTCGTGGTCCACTCCACGGATAGGATCCGAGAAGCAACGCCTGAGTTGGGAAACGTGGAAGACATCATGGACTCTGGAAAGATGCGGAGGTAGTTCCAATTGGTAGGCAACTTCCCCTCGTTTGGCAAGAATGCGAAAGGGTCCAATACAACGAGGAGCCAACTTGCCTTTGATACCGAATCGATGGGTTCCCTTCAAAGGAGTAACCCGAAGGTAAGCCTTCTCGCCAATTTCATAAGTCATTGGCTTATGCTTGCGGTCATATTGGCTCTTTTGACGAGATTGGGCTGTTTTCAATTTCTCACGAACAACGCGAACCTGCTCTTACGCTTCTGAATCATATCCGGGCCAAAGAGTTGTCTCTCCCGGTTTCGACCAGTTAAGAGGCGTTCGACATTTCCGTCCATAAAGAACTTGAAGGGCTTTGCCGAGCTGGCTTGATAACTATTGTTATAAGCGAACTTCGGCGAATGGAAGGCATTTCTCCCAATTCATGCGAAAGAGATGACAGAAGCTCGAAGCATATCCTCTAGGATTTGATTGACTCGTTCTACTTGATCACTTGATTGGGGATGGAAAGCGGTGCTAAAGGAGAGACGAGTTCCCATAGAGTTTTGGAAACTTTCCCAAAATCGAGAGGTGAAGAGACTTCCACGGTCTGAGTTAATCTCTAATGGAACACCATGAAGAGACACTATTCGAGAGATGTACAAATCAGCTAGCTGGCTAGCGGTTATACTCTCACGAACGGGTAGGAAGTGGGCTACTTTGGAAAGACGATCGATAACAACGAAGATAGCATTATTCCCTCTCTTGGTCCTGGGAAACCCGGTAATGAAATCCATACCGATTTTATCCCATTTCCATTCAGGAATTTCCAAAGGTTGAAGGGTACCCACAGGCCGTTGATGCTCTGCTTTAACTCGGCGACAGACGTCGCAGTTTGCAATGTATTCAGCGATTTCTCTCTTCATCCTAGTCCACCAAAACCTCTGGCGTAGGTCTTGATACATTTTAGTACCACCGGGATGAATGGTGAGAGGAGAGTTATGAGCTTCCTTAAGGATCAGTTGCCGTAGCTGTTGTTTCTTGGGAACCACCAAGCGGTTTTCAAAGAAGACAACACCTCGTTCATCTATGGAGAAACATTTAGCAGCTCCGCTAGCAATGTTCTCCTTGATCCGAGATATCCCTCTCATATCTTCTGAGCAGCTATGATTCGATCCGTAAGGTCAGGTTTCGCCACCAGGGTGGAAAGGAATCCTCGAGGAACAATGTGAAGATTAAGCTTACGAAATTCCTCGTGGAGAAATGGTTGACTTTGTTGTAACATCAAATTGTTACAATAAGATTTGCGACTTAGTGCGTCAGCCATGACATTGGCTTTGCCTGGGGTGTAAGATATTCCTAAGTCGAAATCTGTAATCAACTCGACCCAACGTCTTTGCCTGAGATTCAAATCCGGTTGGGTGAAGATATATTTCAGGCTTTGGTGATCAGTGTAGATTTCTCAATGATTACCCAGAAGGTAATGTCGCCAGGTTTTGAGTGCATGAACCACTGCTGCAAGCTCTAGATCATGTGTGGGATAGTTATCCTCATGTGGGCGAATCGTCGAGAAGCGTAGGCAATCACATGACGATCTTGCATGAGTATGCAACCTAGTCCTTGTCGCGGCGTCGCAATAGATAATAAAGTCCTTAGAGAAATCTGGTGGAACAAATGCGGAGCAGATGTCGCGCGTCTTTTCAGTTCTGAAAGCTGAACTCGCCTTTGTGGCGTCCATTCAACCTTTTATCTTTCTTGAGGAGTTCGGTTAGAGGTTTAGAAACTTTAGAGAAATTCTCGACGAAGCGGCGGCAATAGCTCGCTAAACCGAGGAAACTCGAACTTGCTTGACCGATTCGGTGGAGTCCAATCAAGGACGGCTTGAACTCGCTTCGGGATTGACAGCAATGCCCTTACCAGATTACATGGCCTAGATAGGTCACTTCGGTAACCAGAATTCACACTTAGAGAATTTGGCATAAAGGCGGTGCTCTCAAGTTTCATCAATACTAGCCTTAGATGTTCGGCATGTTCTTTCTCATTCTTGGAGTAGATGAGTATATCATCGAGGTATACCACTACTAATTTATCCAAATACTCCATGAAGATTGAGTTCATTAACCGAGAGAAGGTGGCGGAGCATTGGTTAATCCGAAGGACATGACGGTGTACTCGATTGGCCATAACGAGTGACAAAGGCCGTTTTGGGAATGTCCCGTTCTTGATTTTGATTTGATGGTAGCCCAACCTCAAATCCATCTTGAAAAAATCGAGGATCCAGCGAGCTGATCATACAGATCGTTGATCCTGGGGAGCGGATACTTGTTCTTGATAGTGACCAAATTGACAGGTCGGTAATCTACAACCATCCGATCCGTACCATCCTTCTTCTTGACGAAGAGGACGGGGCAAGCCCATGGAGATGAACTAGGACGGATGAAACCTTTTTGCAAGGACTCATCGAGTTGTTTCTTAAGTTCAGCTAGTTCTAGGGGTGCCATCTTATAAGGTCTTCTAGAGATTGGGACGGTTCCGGGAACAAGATCTATCACGAACTCGACATCCCTGTCAGGTGGAACACCTGGCAGTTCCTCTGGAAAGACATCCGGGAAATCACGGACTATCGGAATATCTTCGAGGTCTGGAAGGGGGTTGGCATTTAAGGAGTAAAGCTGGCGCTTAGACACTCGGGTTAAAACATTCACTGTCTTGCCCGAAGGATGGGTAAGTTGAAAAGTTCTAGTAGAGCAATCAATCTTAGCATAAGGGCTGACATCCAGTCCATACCCAAGATGATGTTTATGTCCGAGGACTTGAGAGCTATTAGAGATGCAAGAAAGACTAATCTGTCGACAAGAATTCCATTCCCATGACTTATTCTAGAGGTTTGCCATCTAGAACCAGGAGTTTAATTTCCATGGAGGTAGGCATGTCACGAAATGTGGTGTTGTGCAATCGAGCATAGCTCTCGAAAATAAATGAATGAGATGCTCCAAAGATCAAAAAAACGGTTGCGGATGGCAATTAACAAGAAGCGTGCCGAGGACGGCGTTGGGATCCTCATAGGTCTCTTCAGCGAAACATAATTGACATGGCCACGGCGGTGGCAACTGGTTTAGCATAGGGCACCTTTCCTGCTGGCTTGCCGCGCCAATGACTTTCCAACTTGATTGGGGTTGTTCGGGACACTCTCGGATATAGTGGCCCGTCTCTCACACTTGAAGCAAGTTATCACATTTGGGCGTGGAGCAGCATTAGCGATGGGACCTCCATAAGTCTTGGGCGGAAAATACTGCTGGTTGGGGCGAGGCGCCTCAAAGGATGGCCTCGGGGTGAACACAGGTGGTAGAGCAGTATTTGGAACCCAAACCCGGTGCTTCTAGGATCCAGAGCGGATGACGATCCAGAGTCACGGATGTGCTTATGAAGCCTCAAAATCAGTCTGCCCGGGCCAAGGCCGATAGCCTTATTGACTAGCCGGAAAGAGGTACACTCATGCAGACGGAGATCTCGGCGTAGCTCGTGGCTAAGTCCCTTGCGGAACCTTGCTCGCTTCTTGGCATCGGTAGAAACCTCTTGGGGCATAACGTGCTAACCTCCCAAATTCACGGCAGTAGGCATCCACCGTCAGCCTACCTTGGGTGAAACTGCAGAATTCCTCACGTTTGCGGTCCATAAGACCTTCGGAATATGATGCTCACGGAGGCGGCGCTGAATTCAGCCCAAGTTGTAACTTGTCCAACCGGACGATAGCCTCATAATTCTCCCACCAGAGACTAGCAGGGCCTTCAAGATGATAAGCGGCAAAGGTAACCTTGTCGGCCTCAGCCACGTTGGCGGACGCAGCTTGTGGTGGATGCTGCGAAGCCAATCATCCGCGTCGAGAGGCTCGACGGAATATTTGAACTTTGGGGGATACAGCTTGACGAAGTCATTGAGTGAAACCACATCGTTTCTTGGCTGGCGTGTGGTGTTTTGTTCAATCCGCTCCAGTAAGCGGTTGGTTTCACGCTTATTGCATTCTGCTTCCAGCATAACCTCGGCCAAAGATGGCGGTTGCGGCAGATTCACATTTCTGGCTGCACTAGCTTCTCCCTGCTCCGGAGCAGCAGGAGTGTTGCGAGTGTTGACCATCCTAGGAGACAAAGCAAAGGTTTAAACCAGGATGGCAGAATTTAACAAGGAAGTGCGGAAGGTAATGGATAGCATGGAATGCAAAGATGTTCATCCGTATGACAATGGTATTATAAAGCTGCCATATATATATATACCAACGGTCATACACACCATTCATAGTTTAGTACAAGCCTAACGGAGTACAACTATAAGGAAAGGCGTTACATCTCATCGGAAGCATTCCAACTCCTATACATTATTTTTCTACACTTCCGGAACGATACACACTAAGTCGTATTCCACGAGTCACGCAGGACGGTGGAAACACAACTATTACCACACTAGGAATACTACTACTAACTCAGGCAGCTCCATAGTAGTCCTCATAGAAGTCACCACCCAAGCCTGGAAGTGGAACATGATCATCCGGAAGCAGACAATCCTGTGGGGCACATGGACCATAAGGACTCGGATGTGGCCGTGGTCCAACAAGCGGTGGCAGGCGAGGCCCACGAGGAGGAGTGATGCCTCCAACCTCACGCCACTCCATAAAGTCCGGCAGACTCGCCCATACAGGTACAAGTCCCTCATGTCCATATATCCGCTTGCACGGCAGTGCAAACCTAGTCGAGTAGCCAGTGGTCGAGCGGGCATTAAAAGCTCCATACGCAAGGCCCGGTTCTCACGGTCCTTGTCCTCCAAAGATCTCAAGAGTAGTGCGAAGGTGAGTCCTCATGGGATGCATCGCTGTACAAACCACGAAGGTAGCCATGCGCCCGTGGAGGATCTTGGCATATAGCGAAAATCGGTGTTGCCCAGCAAAGGCAGTTCGCTCGAATAATAGTCATCATGGAATAGGCTGCATCTTGCAGACATTCCAATAGTGATTCGAGCCCATAAGAACAAAGTGAAGTGGCTCAAGAGCTCCGGATAAGATGGATAAATCCGGACCGCGCATAGGTATTGGCTTTGATTGAAATCCCTAAACTGCTCCTCGGCGGTATATTCAGGATACCATCGATAACCAGCCTCAATCATCACCGAACCAGCATTGCCGTGTGACCACACACACCAATGCAACGGGTCAGCGAACCACTTGGTTACGGGGACGGTGGCCATCCGAAAGCACAGCCACAATGCAAAGGCATTAGAATTTCTAGGGAAAATCGGGCAGCATAACATCTCAAATGCTCAAAATCAGATTTGAGACATTCAAAATCAGATTGCAAAACCACTCAACAACATCATATCAAGGTTCTGGTTCAACTGATAGCATACTAAAATTTAGCGAACTGAATCGAGGATGTAACCAACAATCCTATAAGTTACTACGGATTAGTAACACGTGAACCGATAGAGAGAAGAGAGCCTAGTCCTATACCCACGTCGAATGAGAAGAGGATGACTCAGATCGAGGGCATAAGGTAAAGGAGTAAAAGAGCCTTACGTTCCTCCCACAATCAATTCCCTACATATAACTAAAGCATTTCTAGACTCAACTTCACCAGTTTGGCTTAGCGAACCTCAGCAGCCCCGCTCGATGCCAACGCTGTCGGGACCCGATTCCAAGTCACATCGACCTAGCTGG
Organism: Aegilops longissima; assembly: GCA_021605205.1. Classification (NCBI taxonomy): domain Eukaryota; kingdom Viridiplantae; phylum Streptophyta; class Magnoliopsida; order Poales; family Poaceae; genus Aegilops; species Aegilops longissima. Next base: position 312,222,540 of record CM038677.1, read on the forward strand.
TAACACCTCATATCACTTTTCGGCCTCACGCACGGTATTCCCACGGTGTCGCCTTACCATGGCCGGGACCGTTTAGCCTTTTGGCTCACGATATGATAGTGTCGCTAGCATCCACATGACAAAGAACCGGGCCGACATGGCTAGTCGTGAACCCAAAGCGCACTAACCTATGGGGACAGGCATACATGAATCACTTCGAGCATGTCGGTCATCAACGTATGAATTCGGGCTGTAGCACTGGCTAACAGGACTCCGGTATCCCGGCTGTAGCAGGCTAGGCAGGACTCGAATACCACCGCGTGACATTTCCCGAAGGGACGTATATAGGAACGAAATGAATCACATGCCGCCAGTCAAGTGTCCAAGCAGTAGTGCTGGGCTAGCAGGACTCCGGTGAACCGGGCTATAGCGGACTACTATCGCTCAGAAGCACGAGACTACATTTCCCCATATGAGAGGCTGCCAAGGATAAACAACTAGTTTGTCGGATCCCACTCATACCAAGCATTTCAATCATACACGCAATATACCCGATATGAGTAAATACAACAAGGCATCACAACAAAACTCTACAACTCAAGTACTTTTATTTAAGAGGCTCCGAGGAGCCATACATAACAAAGTCATACAGGTAGGGGTCACATGACCCAACACTCAAGTCATACAATCATACAAGCACATGCGGAAGCAAACTAGTCTGAGTACAGACTCTAGAAAGAAAGAAAGCTTGTTGGAGCCTTTCTATCTACAATGGCCCTTCACAAGTCTTAGATCGCCACCTGGGTGGCTAGTTCACTCGTCGAAGTCAATATCTACATAGAATCCGTCGGAGGGGGTAGTATTGTCCTCTGAAAAACATTAATTAAGCAAACATGAGTACAAAGGTACTCAGCAAGTCTTACCACAGAATCCTATCATACATGCACATTCTCAAGGAAGGAAGTGGAGTTATTTGCAGCAAGCCAGCTTTGACTCTTGGCTAAGCTATCCTACGTGACACCACTTTGTAAAACATTTGTCGTACACGAGTCCACTAAGCACCATCACAATACTCCATCGTGGATCCTCCTCGTCATCCCACGAGAGGGCCATCCACGATACTCACACTTATCTTGAGGCTTTTAGTAGTATCCATTTACTTGTCTATGAACTGATATAGGTAACCCGAAGTCCTTCTCCGTGGACACGACTATTCAATAGATCATATTTAACCCTGCAGGGGTGTACTTCTTCACACGCTCTCACCACTTATCGCCGTTTACATGACATGTACTCGGCAACCTTCAAGCGGAAGCCCAACGTGGGTGTCGGCCACAGCCTACCTAAACACTCAAATCCCTAGTCCAGGTTTATCGCCTATTCGGGTTCCATCCGCAGGGAGTCCGCCGAGGTTTCCCATACAGCCCCGAACGATGTGTGCAGGGTTCCCGAGATACCAAACGGGCACTCGGTACACGGGCCACGTGCCTACCGCAACACAACCCACCCCTAAGGTCAGCGTTATGTGCGGCCCCGACATGCTACAAACACGAAACTACTTGCAACTCCCGGACTAAGAACAAGGGTGGTTAAGAAGCGAGAGGGTCCATTGGTTTCGGGCCCAATGCGTGGTAGTAGCTAATTCATGGATCACAAACACAGATCTCAGTTCTTAGGATCGGCTTCAATGAAACAACCCACCATGTACTCCTACATGGCCTCTCATCGATACCTTTACCAAATCGTGTTCAACACTTTCACTCTCGAACCAACACAACCTTTCACTCCAGTTCATCATCCCGATGAGCCGGACTGACACAACTCTAAGCATAGCAAGCATAGCATGGTAGGAATCACAAACATGGCTCAATCAACTCCTACACATACTAGTGGGTTTCATCTAGTTACTGTGGCAATGACAGGTCATGCAAAGGAAGTGGGTTCAACTACCGCAGCACACAACAGTTTGAATCGCGTTGTCTTAATGCAGTAAACGAGAGCAGAAGCGAGAACATGGGTTTGTATCGGAATGATCAATGAGTTGCTTGCCTGATGGAACTGGGGTAGAGTACTGCCCTTCAGATGGATAGTCGAGGTTATCCTCGGGGGCAGAACCTATCATGAAAGCACACCGAAAATAAACACACATGACAATATGCAACAATATGATGCATGCTATGACATGGCAATATGGATGTGTGTTGGCCTAATGCAAGCTGAAATAACAGGGAATGAACTCATTTGAATCAAGGATTCAAATGATAGCTCATTTGAGTTAGTCCTAATGGTGCAATAACTTATTCTGGTTAAACAGCATAGTTAACTTGCTTTAACATGCATGAAACCTGTACCAATGGATAGAGTGGATTTTTCTGATAATTTTTCATATATAAATCTTTGCATTTGGAGTTATAGATTAAAAGTTATAGGCATTTGAAATTTGAATTATATTCGGAATTTACTATATCAAAATAAATCCAAAATTTGAATTAATGCGTCGACCATCGCGCCAAGATGACGTCAGAGTCAACAGGGACGTCCAGGTCAAACCTGACAGTGGGTCCTGCGTGGCAGGGTAATTAACTTAACTAAGGTTTAATTAAATCTAACCCTATTTAGTTAGCAGGGCTGGGCCCCATCATCGCTGACTTGTTGGGGTCAACGCGGCCCACATGGTCAATGTCCACGTCGGCTGCACGGCGACTAGTCAGCCGGCGAGCCCGACACGGCGGAGGGAGTGTGTTTGGTGATTCCGCGACCAAACGAGTCGCGAAGGTAGCTACGGTAGCTAGGAGCAACCCGCGTCTCTTCGGTGGAGTTAGTTGGGGTCGGGTGGCGGAGTTGGCGCCGGCGACGAGCTAGGCGGCCGCCGGGGTTCGGCCAACGACGGGCTTGGGGTTAGAGGGCTCGGTGAGGTGCGGGAAGTACATGGGCAGACCCGTTGGGGTGCGGTGAGTGCGACGGACACCATGGGGTGGCCGGAGAGTGACCGGGAGCATGTCGGCGACGAGCTCCACGGCGGCGGGTGCGGGTGAACGTGGCTCGGTTGCTATGTTGCTCAAGGTCGCGAGAGAGAGGGAAGGGGAGTTAGGTAGGCTCACGGGCGACGTGTAGAAACCCTCGTCGAGGTCGGGGATGAACCGGAGCGACGGCAGCGACGAAAGGGATCTCCGGCGACGGCGAGCTCGGTCGAGGTCGGTGAGATGGGTTCGGGGCACTAGAGCGGGCGGGACTCGGCTGGCTAGGGGTAGTGGAGTGCGGCGGAGCTCCTGGACATGGTGCGGAGGAGCACGGACGGCGGGGAGCACGACTACGGCGGTGGTGCGGCGGCGGTGGCGTCGGCCGAGGCGGGGGAGCTCGAAAGAGAGGAACCGGGGCGGAGAGGGAGTGTCCAGGGGGTTCGGGAGAGAGAGGGAGGTCGTTCCTCGTCGACAGCTGGTGAAGGAAGCGGCGAGGCTGCGACCAGGTGCGTGGCACTCGAGCGGTGCCCGCCGAAAGACTGGCTGCTGCTGGCGAGCCAAGCAGCTCATTGGCCAGCTGCTCTTGGGCTGGGCAGCAGGTGGGTCGGGCAGGCGTCGTAAGGTTTTCTGCTTTTTAATCTTTTTCTAATTTCCTGCAACTTTGTGGGGTTTTCTAAAATACCAAAACAGTTTTAAAAATCACCAAAATGCTCCTGGTCCCTTGTTGGAATATTTCCAACATGAAACATTTTGGTTTGGCAATTTTTGAACATTTAAAATATTTTGTACCATTTAAAATGCTCAAGTTCAAAACTTGTGAATTAATCCAAGGACCTTTGGTTGACCTAGAAAATGATACACCTCCTTTGACATAGGTTCTGAACCAAAGCAAAGATGATGAGCATTTTGAAGGGCATTTCAGGTTCATTGAAATAATTTTTAGTAAACCCTAGTTGCATTAAGGGGGGGGGGTGTTCTGGGGTTTCCTGCCTTCCCCATTTCAAATTCAAATGAAATTTAAACATGATGCACACCCTAATGCATGGTCTAACTGGGATGTGACATCTGTATGAATGGTTACACTAGTGTAGAATATATCCAATGCCAATGAATTTTTTAGCTCTACATTGTTCTTATAAGTACATGCTGTCCTTTATCAGTGTACTTATATTGACAGGTAGTTGTTCATGTACCATCACTCTGCAGCTTATTTTCCTTTGCCCTCAATTTTCTACACATCAGATCCATAATTACTCTTACCATTAGGTTGGTACTGAAGAAGTTTAGCTGTGCATTGCTCTTGGCTGTGCCTTTTGCCTGTATCGCTGCACATACATTTATAGCTACTTGGTTATGTAGCATCACTTTTCATCTTATCTTAAATATTCTCCATTTTTTCGTATATTATCACATCTATATTTACTCTTAACAAAATGTAGAATAAAGGCAATGCTTATGAAGAAGATTTTGTTCTAAACTTCTTGAATTGCCCCCCATCATCATGTACAAGGGCTTTATAGAGCCTGTCTTCATCAGTAATGTAAGTTTGTCCTTCTCAAGCCTTCAAACTTTGCTGTGTATATTTGGTTAGGCATGACTGCGACAGTTGTTTATTTTTGGTGTTTGCATCAAATTGCATGTTTAAAGTTTATTATGTAGTTCATAAACAAAAGTTTGTCCTTCTCAATTTAAGTTTTCAGTTGTACAACCAAGTTCCTTCTTCATACCATGTAAGTTAAACTATACAGAGCAAGTGATCTTCTTTTGCACTTTGCATGTATGCTTCATTCTTCATCCGTAATCCAAAGGTGTGGTGAACCTACCCGCTACAGCACAATGTCATATTCTGCAATGTCTTAACTATGAACAATGTCATATCATTCTACTATTATTTAAATTGTCTCTTTATTTGCCAATCTGAAATGGGATAAATTGACAGCACACTAACCATTGATACTTATGAGTTCTTGATCTGTAATCTAGTGGTGTCGTGAAGCTGCCAACTCCTTCACAATGTCATTTACTGCCATGTCTTGACCTGAACAATACCATATTGTGTTAATGCAATTTTAATCCGTGTCACTTTATTCGTCAGTAAGAAATGTGATGAATTGTCAGCACTGATACTTTTATGTGCAAAACCTGTCATCTGTCTGCGCTTGTTTATCATTCGAGTGAGGAATATATAAGCTGCTGAACAAGCGCAGCCTCATCATCTTGCTCACCGCTTGCTTGCTTACAGCTCCCAAAGAGGCTAACCTTTCTTGAACTCTATTGAAGTGCTGTCGGTTTAGTATATTATTTTGTCGGCGTGTTTATTTGCACTAGTGGCGATCTTTGATGCCCAGTGTATGTAATCTGTTGTCTGCTTGTGCTTTATTATCATATTGGCGAACTTTGATGCCCTGTGGATGTAATATACCGTAATTTCTTTATTGTATAGTCTAGGTTTTTTCTTATTCACGATGCTGAAGTTATTTTACTGTATATATATCCTGTCTTCGTAGTAAACCGGCCAAACCGTAAAATTACGGTACATAATCGCGCCGTCATGCAATCACGATGTATGATCCGCACCATGGGCCCCGTCAAACTGGCCCACTAGTAGATTCGGGCCTTTAATAGGCCGAGTAATCCCCGGCCCTCTTTTCGCAAGAAAACTCAATGGGCTTTTAGGAGGCTGAGAAGTAGGTTGGGCCTGAAACGTGCCGAATAGCTCACGGGCTGGCAGCAGCCCGAAATGGAACCCGACCCATGATTGTGCGAATCAATTCACGGGCTTTTAACAGGCCAAAGTTGTCTCGGTCCTTGTTTGGCCCAATCAGATATCGGCTGCGAAAGGCAAAGCGATGCAAAGCGGGCGTGGTTAGGCCCAACTAAATGACGGGCTTTTAACAGGCTGAAATTAATATAGGGCCGAAATGTTAAATGGGCCCTTAACAGGCCGAAACTAATATCAGGTCGAATTACAAAATGGCCCTTTAGCAAGTGGGCACAAAAGCATAGCGTCCAGTTGACGGGCCGAATCTGATATGGGCCATAATTGAGCCCAAAGCCTCTTAAAGGGCCGGACCTGATCTGGGCCGTGATTTGGCCCAGAAAGTGGGAGGCTTTTAGCGGGCCAGATCTTATATGGGCCATTATTAGGCCCGGAACATGGCAGGCCATTAATGGACCGGATCAAATATGGGCCGACATTTGGCCCAAAACATGCAGCCAGTTAATGTGCCGGCCTACTAGGGTCCTCAAAATCTTGTGGGCCTATAGCTGGGCCAGCCCATTAATGTCGGCCAAATCTCATGGGCCTTTAGCTGGGCCAGCCCATTATGATCCGCAAGAATTTTGTGGGCCTTTACCAGGGCCGACCCATTATGGCACACAAAAATCTTGTGGGCCTTTACCTGGGCGGCCTATTATGGCCCGTGAAATCTTGTGGGCCTTTAGCTGGGCCAGCCCATTATGGTCCGCAAAATCTCGTGGGCCTTTAGCTGGGCCGGCCCATTATGGTCCGCACAATCTTGTGGGCCTTTAGTTGGGCCGGCCCATTTAAACTTGATGGGCCATGCCGCGTGTCAACATATCATAGGCGCCTTTTCTCCAATGAGTGGATGACATCTGTCCCTACGATGAGCCGACACGTGTTTCCTGCAGCCAATGATGATTTTACACGTGGAAAATCCCCATTCGTCGGGGCTGTTAACGGGTTATCAGATCCAAAACCCGACCCGATAGCTTAACGGCGTTCCGTTACGGTGGATACCACGTGTCGGTCACCCTTGACGAAAGCACTTCTGTGACGCGTGATTTATCTTCATGGAAGTGGACACTTCCATGATGATAATTTTGGTAATGTCATGGAACACTTCTCGACACAGACAGTATGACTATCTTGATTCTGTCATAAAATCGTCATGGATGTACATGCATGACAAAAAACGCGACCTACTGTGACAAACACGTATCATCACGGAAGTGTATTTTTTTGTAGTGCTTCTCGCTCAATATTTTGGAAGAGTACCAGGGCCTCTATAAATAGGACTAGCCACCACCATAGAAGGAGACATCACTCAGACCATCCTTATCCGCACACCACTCACCAAGCACAAGAACACCTCTCCTCAGGAGGCTGTTCTTCCCCATGTACTGTTCATCCTCAGCCCAAGAGGCAATCCACCACCACCACATTGGAGTAGGGTATTACACCGCAACGGTGGCCCGAACCAGTATAAATCTTGTGTCTTTGTGTTATTTGGGTTCGGCGAGCTTTTCCGTGAATTCGTGAAGCGTGTGAGGGCGTGTTCGGTGAGGGGGAGATCTTCGCGCGCACCCCAGTGTTCGAACCTTAAGGTTTTTGCCGGAACCCAAAATACGACATTTGGCGCGCCAGGTAGGGATGCGCCAGAGTTTTTCTTCCGTTGATCTGCTCCACGCTGCCATAGTGCTACGCCTCCATGGCAAGCGCAGCGCTTCGTGCTCCGGAGATCGATGCCGGCGACGGGGACAGGGGGCTCCGAGCCCTTGCTCCCTCCTTGCGGCGGGTGCAATGGCCACCCAAGTTCAAGCCGGAGATGCCGCCGCGCTACGACGGCGTGGCGGATCTGGTGGCCTACCTGCTAGCGTATGAGGAAGCCGTCCTCAAGGCCGGAGGCGACGACAAGGTCATGGCCAACTGGCTTCCCATGGCCCTGACCGGCGTGCCGCGTGCCTGGATGCTCAACCTCCCCGGATCCACAGTGGAATCTTGGGAGGAGCTGCACGATCTCTTCGTCACGCGCTTCGTGACACCAGCACCCCATGCGGTCGCGGACCTCCTCGGCGGCTCGGAAGCACCGCCCTCGGACCGCCACATCAAGTCGTTCCTTCGCTAGATCGGCGCCGCTGCCAAGCGCCCAGGGGCTCCACCGGTCTGGGCCGCGCCCGAGGCCGACCTCACCTTCGACTCAGGGGATCATACTGTCTCCACCACCAGCTCGGGTATGCTCCCAATGCTCTGCACTCCCACCATCTGCAACGTGGCTGTCACCAAGACCCTCATGGATAGCGGCGCCGGCCTCAACGTGCTCTCCATGGAAGCCTTCGGCCTCCTTCACGTACCACTCGAGCGGCTCCGCCTCAGCAAGTCCTTCTCGGGAGTTGGCGGCGGCATCGCCCACTCCCTGGGTTAGATCCGCCATCCTGTCACCTTCGGCACACGTGACAATTACCGCACTGAGCTGATCGACTTCGACATCGCCCGCATCAGCCTCCCGTACAACGCCATCCTCGGGTACCCAGCTCTGGCACAGTTTATGGCAGCAACCCAGCCGTCTTACAACCTCATGAAGATGCCTAGGAGCAAGGGCATTGTCACCATCGAGGGGGACACCAAGGAGGCCCTGGTGGCACTAAAGCTTGCACTCAAGACCGCCACGGTGGCGCAGCCCGCTGGCGCGGGCGCCTCCGAGGCCAAGGGAGCCGCACCAGCCAAGAAGAAGCAGTTGTTCACCCAAGACAAGGAAGAAACCAAGCAGGTGCCCGTCGATGAGGACGAGTCCTCAGGAGCCACCTTTACCATAGGTGCCGACCTCGACCCTGACCAAGAGGAAGCGTTGGTGAAGTTCTTGCGCGCAAACAAGGAGATATTCGCATGGGAACCCAAACAGCTCGTGGGGGTCCAAAGAGAGGTGATTGAGCATCACTTAAAGGTGTGCCCCAATGTACGCCCCATGAAGCAGCAGGCGAGACGACAGTCCACGGAGAAGCAGGCCTTCATCGTCCAAGAAACCCGCAAGCTAGAGGCGGTGGGTGCCATTCGCGAGGTTCGGTACCCCGAGTGGCTGGCGAACCCCGTTGTTGTGCCGAAGAAAGGCGGGAAGGAGCGCATGTGTGTCGACTTCACCAACCTCAACAAGGCCTACCCCCAAGATCCGTTCCCGCTTCCACGCATCGACCAGATCGTCGACTCCACCGCGAGTGCGATTTGCTATGCTCCCTAGATGTATTTTCGGGCTACCACCAGATCAAGATGGTGGTAGAGGATGTGGAGAAGACCACCTTCCTGACCCCGTGTGGGGTGTACTGCTACACTTGCAGGCCCTTCGGACTGCGCAATGCGGGAGCGACCTTTCAGCGGCTGATGCACATCGCCTTAGGGCGGCAGCTCGGGAGAAACGCGGAGGCCTACGTCAACGACATTGTGGTGAAGTCTCGGGAGGCAAGAACCTTGATCCAAGACCTGGAGGAGACCTTCGCAAGCCTACGCCAGGTGAACTTGCGACTCAACCCGGAGAAGTGCGTGTTCGGTGTCCCTTCCGGCAAGCTGCTGGGTTTTCTCATATCCCACAGAGGGATCGAGGCGAACCCAGAAAAGGTCAAGGCAATCGAAGACATGATCCCATCGCAGACCCTCAAAGAGATACAGAAGCTTTTCGGTCGTGTGACTGCGTTGGGGCGCTTTATCTCCAAGCTGGGAGAGCGTTCCCTACCGTTCTTCAAGCTAATGAAGAAGAAGGGCCCTTTCGAGTGGACTCCGGAGGCCGACCGAGCGTTTCAAGACCTCAAGAGATACCTAACCAGCCCTCTGGTGATGGTATCACCTCGAAACCTCGAGCCCTCGGTGCTCTACCTGTCTGTCACACCCCACTCCGCCAGCGCAATTCTGGTAGCCCTCAGGGAAGAATGCCAGGTCAAGGGCCCGTCAAGTGGAACCACCGAGCCATACGGAGCGGCGCGACACCAAGGCGAAGATCCGAAAGCAGCAACCGCTTTGGCAGACCACCAAGCCCCTGAAGCTGAAGACCCCGAAGAGGCACCCCAACCCCCGGAAGTCGAGGGCTCTGTAGCTCTCCCTCCCTCATCGAGCACCTGGTGTATTTTGTCAGCACAGTGCTGCGGGATGCGAGGGCACGATACCCCATGCTTAAGAAGATCCTACTCGCGCTCCTGGTGGCCTCGCGCAAGTTGCGCCACTACTTCCAGGGTCATTCCATCAAGGTCATCTCGGCTTACCCACTGGAAAGAGAACTCAGGAGCCCCAATGCTGCCGGGCGAGTCGCTGAATGGAACATCGAGCTGCGAGCGTTTAACTTCGAGTTCAGCAAGACCAGGATCATCAAGGGGGTTGCGCTTGCAGACTTTGTGGCAGAATGGACCGACGCCCCAGAGCTCGAGGCAGGCGAGGATCAGTCCTTATCTCCAGGAAGCGAAGCACCGGACGGCTGGGTCATGTACTTCGACGGTGCATTATCACGCTAGGGCGCGGGGGCTGGAGCAGTGATCATTTCACCCACCCAGGACAAGCTCTGCTACGCCGTCCAGCTCTGCTTCCAGCAGGGCGAGAAGGTCTCCAATAACAGAGCAGAGTACGAGGGCCTCATAGCTGGCCTCAGGGCAGCGATGGCCCCTGGGGGTGAGGCATCTCACCATCAAGGGCGACTCGCAGCTTCTCGTCAACTTCTCCAACAAGGTATATGAGACAAAGGACGAGCACATGGAAGCGTACCTCCTAGAGGGCGCAAGATGGAGAAGCAGTTCTCGGGTCTGGAGCTACAACATGTGCCCCATGGCACCAACAAGGAAGCCGACAACGTCGCCATAAGAGCATCCAAGCGGCTACCCCAAGAGCCCGGCGTCTTTGAGGAGCGGCTCTTAAAGCCACCGTCAACGCTGCTGCTCTCAAGAACAGCACTGCCTTGCGAGGAGCTCCCTCAACCTCCTGCCTCAGGAGCTCCGGCCCGCGGCCCGACCTCGGGAGCGCGGTGGCACTTGGCGCTCGCACCTTAGGAGCGGTGCTAGATCAAGGAATTCAAGGAATACCTCACGCAAGGGACGTTGCCAGAAGAGGAGGAGGACATGGAGTGTGTGGCCCGACAAGCCACGGCGTACTGCATCCGGGACGGTGAGTTATATAGGAAGCAGCCAAATGACGTTTCCCTACGTTGCATCTCCAGGGAGCAAGGAGGAGAGCTGCTGGCCGACATACACGGCGGGTATTGCAGGCACCACTCGTCGTCGCGGACCCTCGTCGGCAAGGTGTTTTGCAGTGTATTCTACTGGCTCACGGCACTCAATGATGCGACTGAACTGGTGAGGTCCTGCGAGGCTTGCCAATTCCACGCCAAGCAGATTCATCAGCCGGCTCAGGGCCTCCAGACCATCCCCCTATCATGGTTGTTCGCGGTCTGGGGACTGGATATCTTGGGCCCGTTACCTCGAGCGCCTGGGGGCTACCGCTACCTCTACGTCGCCATCGACAAGTTCACCAAGTGGGCGGAGGTAGAGGCCGTCTGCACCATCCCAGCTGGCTTCGCGGTCAAGTTCATCAAGGGTGTCATAAGCCATTTCGGAGTCCCCAGCTGCATCATCATCGATAATGGCTCGCAACTCACTAGTAATCTCTTCAAGACATATTGTGCTAACCTTGGAACACAGATCTGCTACCCTTCGGTGGCGCACCCCAGGAGCAATGGTAAGGCCGAACGCGCCAACGCAGAGGTCCTGAGGGGCCTCAATACCCGGACCTTCAAGAAGAAGCCCGAGGCCTGCGGCAGGGGCTAGCACGACGAGCTCCAGTCCGTGCTGTGGTCCATCCGCACCATCACCACCAAGCCGACGGGTGAGACCCCATTCTTCCTCATCTACAGGGCAGAAGCAGTCCTCCCTCACGAGGTCAAACATCGCTCCACGCGGGTCCTGGCGTTCGATGAGGCGCAGCAGGACGCCATGCGGGGGATGGACCTCGTGCTGGGGGAGGAACCCCACCGTGAAGCCGCGCTGCGAGCGGCAAGGTATCAGCACGCGCTGCGGCGGTACCACTGCTGCAACATCCGCTCCAGGACGCTCGAGGTGGGTGACCTCGTCCTGAGGCGGGTGCTCTCCAGGGAAGGGCTGAATAAGCTCTCATCCATGTGGGAGGGGCCGTTCAAGGTCGTCCATGTCTCCAGGCCTGGCGCCGCGCGCTTGGGGACACAAGACGAGGTACCCATCCAGAACGCCTGGAACATCCAACACCTCCGGAAGTTCTACCCATGAAGAAAGGCCCAGCGCGTGTGAAGAAGGCCCAGTGCCTATGAAGGTCTCTGCTCGTGACACTCTCACGTAATAATGAGTGGAGTTATACATGCCTCGGGGGCTCCCTCCCACGTCCTAGTGGCAGCACTTAGCTCTGCGGTGGTGAGAAGACTTGAAGACTAGACTAGGTGCTAGACGCGGCTTTTCATTTGCTTTCCGTAGTTGGCTCGCCCCTCTTTAATTGAAGTTTGCTTCTGGTGTTCTCGACTGATTTGGTTTTGTTGCCTTCTGCCTCTGTTTCCGTCTTCGGCTTGGTTTGTACTCTCTCTCGCATTCCTCACGAGGGGGCTAGACAGGTGCACTCGTGAACGTTTTTCCTTCCCTCGTGAGCATTTTTTCATGTTCTGCCTTTCGTCTGCTTTTCGCGAGGCACCCTCGTTCGAGCCCGCAAACTGGCGCACCTCTCCTAACCCGTGCCCCACGAGTACCGTGATACAAAGCACTGGGTCAAGGCCAGCGATGCCTGCGACCAAGGCTTGGGAAAATGTTAAGCCTCCTAACGAGGTTTTTGCAGCTTCTAAGCGCCTACCAGGCCAAGGGGGCTTCGACAGGCACCAGGAAGCGAGCACCTCGTGGACAGGAGACCACCCCGAGCAGGCCAAGCTAAGTTATCTCTACATAAAACGACGATGTTGCGACACAACTCAGGGACAATGAACATAGCATAATAATTGAGAAATCATAGTTCGTTGCACGTCCCTCCGGGGCCCATACTGGTTTTCTTCTAATGCAGGAAGTAAAAGAAGAATAAAATAAAAGCGTTGCGTGCCCCTGCAGCGGTCTGCGAGGGCGGGCTCGTGGCGCCATCCCGAGCTCAGCCAGACCCCTCCTCGCGCTTCACGGAGGCGCGGCGACGAGACGACCCGCTGCCATCTTCGAAGCGGGCGCGGCGACGCGGCGGCTAGTCGTAACCACCGCTGCTGGACCTGTCGTCGGGGGAAGAGCCGCCGTAGCTGGATGAGATGCGGTCGACGCCAAGGGCGGGTTCGCCCTCCTCCTCGTCACGACCATCGCCAAAGCCGAGCACCTCGTCGCTGTCGTTGACCTCGGGGCAGCACCCGGTGCGGCGACCATCTTCCCCAAACACCCTCACATAGAGGGTCGCACCGCCGTCGTACTTGAAATGGAGGGTGCACTGCCTACCCAGGCCACGCGCGCGGGCAAACATCTACTAGCCGCGGGCCAGGGCTATGTTGCCCGCGATGGAGACCTCAACCGCAACCCAGGAAGCCCTGCTGCAGGAGCCGCCCTCCTACAGCCAGAGCCCGCCTGGACTTGCGGCTGGCAGCTCCTTGACGAAGAAGCGCGGAAGCTGAAGCCAGTTGCCGGCCGGGTTCTCCGACCAGACGACGAACTCCGGTAGCACTTCCGCCGAGTGGAAGCGTGGCCTGGGAGGCCGCGCGACCATGGCACTTCTCCCTTCATCAACAGGGCTGCCACGACTGGAGCGACCCCTGCCACGCGAAGCGGCACCGTCGCGGCTGCGGAGGGCCGCGACGGGGGTCGCGGTGTGCTTGCGAGGACGGCCGCGTCCATGCTTGGGCGCCAGAGAGACGATCCCCTCGCGGGGGCCTTCCCCTTCTCCGCGGTGGAGAACCTTTTCGACGGCGCCATTGGTATCGCTACTGGAAATGGAGCAAAGGGAGAGAAGCGAATGGAATGGGAAGAGATGGGCGACGGGGGATCTACCCCCTCTCCATTTATAGCAGGGGAAGGCCAACCAACGCCCCCCACGATCACAGGTAATGGTGGTTTTTCCTTGCATGCAACAGGGACTCGTCAAATCGGGCAGTTGCCAAGGCAGCGTGGGGAAGCGAAGGCGCCCACGTCCAATCAACCGCCATGCGTCGACCAAGGCCGCAGGCTGTTGGGGCCCACAGCACTCCGCACTTGCCCTTTGGCTTCGCCTCGAAGCCAAGTCCGAGCGCGCCTTGGGCCCGGGGGCTACTGTCGGCGTTATGGGAACGGGGGTCCCCAGACATGCCGGCCTGTGTCCCATGGTGTGGCTCTGCAAGCGGGCCCGTATGGCCCATCTTCACCGACAAGCTTTCAAGACCCTTGCGAGGGACCAAGCCTCGCGAGGCGGACGGCATAAGACCTCCTCGGGAGCGGCATCACCAGGTTGGCTCGCGAGGGGCGGAGAGATCAAGGCAAGGCAAACCTCGCGAGGTTCCAGTGACATGAGCCATGACGACCAATGCCAGGCGGGCGCCAGCGCGGACAGTATCCTTGCTTCCTCTTTGGTTCTAAGGGGGCAAGCGCAGGCGGGGAGTACCAAGGCGTCAAGAAAAGGTTTCCATATCAATGCAACGAGACCAAGACCAGCAGGACGGCAAGACGGAGGTTATCGTGGAGCCCAAGATGGTGTCACCACCAGAGCCTTTGGAAGGCGAAGACTACTTTTGTCAGGATAAGCTGTACTAGATGTCCCCTTTCAAATTGGCCGTTGTTGGCTCCCTTCATGCTCAATATTTGGGAAGAGGACCAGGGCCTCTATAAACAGTACTAGCCACCACCATAGTAGGAGAGACCACTCAGACCATCCTCATCCGCACACCACTCACCAAGCACAAGAGGCTGTTCTACCCCTTGTACTGTTCATCCTCAGTCCAAGAGGCAATCCACCACCACCACACTGTAGAAGGGTATTACACCGCAACGGTGGCCCGAACCATTATAAACCTTGTGTCTTTGTGTTCTTTGGGTTCGGCGAGCTAACCCGTGAATTCGTGAAGCGTGTGAGGGTGTGATCGGTGAGGGGGAGATCTTCACGCACACCCAAGTGTTCGAACCTTAAGGGTTTTGCCGGAACCCAAAATCTGACAGTAGGCACGGGGCCACCCAAGACCTAGCCCTGAGAGGGAGTTGGTCGGAGTGGCCGGGAGGGTGCCATGACAAAGGGAGGGTTTCGTCGAAACGCTTTGGTCCACCCAAATGGGAGTGCGAGGCCAGGGGTTCCGTAGTGTGGCTAAAGTGCGCTACCTTTGCAGAGTGTATTTAATCTATCAATAGTCGCATCCTCGGTTATGGGCATAGGTCGGAAGTAAGTCACACCATGGATCAACTTTTTATAATTAATCTTGCAAACTAAATGATTGTTGTGATGCTTTGTGTTTCGTGGTGATTCATGAACTCTTGAGTTGTTCATGAGTGTTTGGTTTCAGTTGTGACCCAAGTATGGTCACGTTACGAGTTAGCTATCTGGTAAGCGAGTCTGTGAGACTGGATGCGCATATTGGTTTCATTGCATATTTAGTAGTTCTTGCTTTGAATAATTTGATTAATTGTCATGATATTGTCTGTCATCGTGCTTATGTTTGTTGTGAGCTTGCAAGTACATTCAATGTACTGACCTGGCGTGTCATGCCAGCTTTCAGGCAAGTCGGTTCACATCGAAGTGCATCTCGCGTCTAGGCCGTGTCCATGTCGGTGTCCCTGTGCTATGGATTCCCACTTCGTCGTTCTTCCGCTGCCGCGTAGTTCGTGTGATCGAGGCACTCGTCATGTTCATTAAATAATGTACATACTCTTCAGCCACACCGAGTGTGCCGCTTGGCCTCGTATCTCGATGTAATATCGACTTATGTAATCCGCTAGCATCAATAAAGCGGTTGTTTCTGTACCATTTTGTAGTGTATTGCCAGAAGACTTGATCTTTGGGCTGGCAATGCAAGGTAAACCGGTTGCTCTGAGCCGGGGTGCCACAAAGCGGTAGCTGCCGCAGCAAAGTACAACCCCGACTTCAACTTTGGATATCTACCAGGCCACCCATGGGCGTGGACCAACTTAGTCCAAAAGCCTAAGCTTTGGGGAGTATGTATTTCTCACCGACATTACATTCATGTACACACACTCATTTCAGTTGTCAGTGCTCGTACTTTTTTATTGTATTATCCATGCTAGTTTATTTCTTTTTCCGCTTTCTTCTTGTGTGTTTGAAAACCCTTAAGAAAAACCAAAAAAATAGTTGTAGTTAATTTACTTTCTATGCATGCTTAGTAGTAATATCAATACAAAACCCAAAAAGATTTCTCGTTCTTGTTCTTCTTTCGTCAGAAAAACAAAAACTCCAAAAACATTTTAGTGTGTTTATTTGAAATTCTTTTATTTTCTTTGGGGGTCGAGAGGAGAAGACCACGATGAAAATGTTGGGTGGTTCTCATGCATTATTGTTGATCTAACAAAGAGCCCATATTACCTTTTCTTCTCCTTTGAATAAATGTTGCAGATTCCAGCTTTGTCCAATGCACGTGAACCATTATTATTATCACCACCGTTCGGTCGTGCAAGTGAAAGGTAATATTGACGATATATGATGAAATGATTGAGACGAGGAAAAGCTGGTATGAACTTGACCTATCTTGTTTTCGTAAATATGATTAGTTCATCGTTCGGTCGTGAATGACACATGTTTGCAATGACAATTAGAGATTATAGTTACTCATGCCATGCTTAATCAGGTAGGAGTTTATAATGGTTTACCTTGCATGCCAACATGGAAATTAAGATGGTTGTGATGTAGTATGATAGGATGTATCCTCCTTTGAATGATTCGAGTAGCTTGACTTGGCACATGTTCACGCATGTAGTTGAAACAAAATCAACATGGCCTCTACGATATTTATATTCATGATGATTTATATCCTACTCATGCTTGCATTCAATGTTGGTTAACCTCAATGCATGTTTATGACTATTGTCGCTCTCTAGTTGGTTGCTTCCCAGTCTCTTTCTAGCCTTCACTTGTACTAAGCGGGAATACTGCTTGTGCATCCACTTCCGTAAACCCCAAAGCTGTTCCATATGAGTCCACCATACCTTCCTATATGCGGTATTTACTTGCCGTTCCAAGTAAATTTGCAATTGTTAACCTCTAAACCTTCAAATGATAATCTGTTTTGTATGCTCGAATAGATTACGTACCAACTAGAGATGTCAATATCTTCCATGCTAGGTGGGTTATTCTCATGACGAGTGGACTCTGCTCATCATTCATGAGAAAATGGTTGGTAACCGGGATGCCCAGTCCCATGCTCAATGCAAATAAAATCAAAATAATTGCAAACAGAACTCCCCCAGGACTGTTGTTAGTTGGTAGGTGCCCATTGTTTCAGACCAACCGTGGAGTGTGCTTGTTGGTGGTGCGGGACTATAAACTTTACCATTCTATTTGGGATCCGCCTATAATGTATATCGCATGGAAGATACCGAGATCTCTTAGTTGTTACGTTGACAATGAAAGCATACCGCTCAAAATATTATTCAATCTCTATTTCAAAACTCGAGCTCTAGCACCTCTGCAAATCCCTGCTTCCCTCTGCGAAGGACCTATCTATTTACTTTTATTGCTGAGTCATCATCCTCTTATAAAAAGCACTTGTTAGAGAACACTACTATCATTTGTATGCGTTGAATTTATATTGAGTATGACTGTGACTGGATCTCTTTTACCATGAATTACAATGTCTAGTCAGTCCTCGATCATAAGAGGTGCTCTGCATTTATGTTTTGCGGTCTTAGGAAGGGCTAGTGAGATACCATCTTGTTATATCATATCATGATTGTTTTGAAGAAAGTATTGTCATCCGAGATTTATTATTATTGCTCGCTAGTTGATTATGCCATTGATATGAGTAAATGTGAGACCTAAATGTTATTGTGAATATGGTTAATTCATAATCATTGCTGAAAACCTGAATGCTGGCTTTAAATATTTGAAACAAAAAGATCAAACAAAGTTTGTAAAAGTTTTTCTTTATTACTTTCAGTTTATCAACTAAATTGCTTGAGGACAAGCAAAGGTTTAAGCTTGGGGGAATTGATACGTCTCCAACATATCTACTTTTGCAAACTTGTTTGCCCTTGTTTTGGACTCTAACTTGCATGATTTGAATGGCACTAGCCCGGACTGACACTGTTTTCAGCAGAATTGCCATGGTGTTATTTTTGTGCAGAATAAAAAGTTCTCGGAATGACCTGAAAATCAATGGAGATTATTTTTGGAATTAATAAAAATATAGGCAAAAGAATCAGTGTCAGGGGGCCCACACCCTATCTGCAAGGGTGGGGGGCACACCCACCCCCCTGGGGCGCCCTCTGTGACCTTGTGGGCCCCCTATACCTCGACTGACCTCAACTCCAACTCCATATAATCTCTATCAGGGAGAAAAAATCAGAGAGAAAGTTTCATCGCGTTTTACGGTACGGAGCCGCTGCCAAGCCCTGTTCTTCCTCGGGAGGGCAGATCTGGAGTCCGTTTGGGGCTCCAGAGAGGGGAATCCATCGCCATCATCATCATCAACCATCCTCCATCACCAGTTTCATGATGTTCACCACCGTGCGTGAGTAATTCCATCATAAGCTTGCTGGACCGTGATGGGTTGGATGAGATTTACCATGTAATTGAGTTAGTTTGTTAGGGTTTGATCCCTAGTATCCCGTATGTTCTAAGATTTATGTTGCTATGACTTTGCTATGCTTAATGCTTGTCACTAGGGCCCGAGTGACATGAACTCAGATCTGAACCATTTATGTTTTCATCAATATATCTGTGTTCTTGATCTGGTCCTGTTATGATCCGACAACCCCGAAGTGACAATAGTCGGGACCACTCCCGATGATGACCGCAGTTTGAGGAGTTCATGTATTTACTAAAAGGAGGCTTGGTACTCCATTAAAAGGAGGCCTTAATATCCCTTAGTTTCCAATAGTACCCCACTGCCATGGGAGGGTAGGAAAAAAGATGTCATGCAAGTTCTTTTCCATAAGCACATATGACTATATTCGGAATACATGCCTACATTACATTGATGAACTGGAGCTAGGTTTGTGTCACCCTATGTTATAACCGTTGCATGATGAATGTCATCCGCCATAATTATGCATCATTGATCCATTGCCTACGAGCTTTTCACATATTGATCTTTGCTTCGCTAATTCTCCGCTATTACTGTTACAATTGCTATGAAACTATTCCTGTTACTTTTCCCACCGTTACCGTTACTTCCATACCACTTTGCTACTAAATACTTTGATGCAGATATTAAGTCTTTCAGGTGTGGTTGAATTGACAACTCAGCTGCTAATACTCAAGACTATTCTTTGGCTCCCCTTGTGTCGAATCGATAAATTTGGGTTGAATATGCTACCCTCGAAAACTGTTTTGATCCCCTATACTTGTTGGTTATCACCTTCGCCGCGACATAGCTTGAAGACCGCATGGTGGCGCGGTTATGGCACGTCGCGAGGGTTGCGGACGGCGGCCCACGACGCCCGCAACCAACGACACTAGGCGTTGTGCGGGCCACGAGAAGCGCGGAGTGGAGATCCTCGGGTTCAGACGAGACTGCTCGGGCAGGTTGAACAACCCAGTGCTCGACGCGAGCCCTCGAAGCGTCGGCCATGAGCACTGCGGGGTGGTGTCGGACCGACTGGAAGAAGAGAAGCCCCGACGCACCTGTCGGCGTTCTGGGAACAGGGGTCCCCAGATTTGCCTGCCTGCGGCCCATAGTGTGGCTAAGCAGCGGGCCGTAGGGCCCATCTTCAACAACAAGGCATCCAAGACCCTCGCGAGCATCCAAGCCTCGTGAGGCGGATGACGCAAGACTTCTTCTGGAGTGGCCTAGCCAGCCAAGCTCACAAGGAGCGGAGATATCAAGGCAGGGCAAACCTCACGAGGCACTCGTGTCGTGAGCCATGACGAACGGCGCCAGGCGGGTGCGAGGCGGGCGCCAGTGCACACGGCATCCCCATTTCCTCTTTGGTGCTAAGGAGGCAAGCACAGACGAAGAGTACCGGGGCATCAGGCAAAGGTTGCCATATTGGTGCAACGAGACCAAGACCAGGAGGACGACCAGGAGGAGGTCATCGTGGAGCCCAAGACAGCGTCATCCCAGGGCTTTTTGCAGGCGAAGATCGCTTTGTCAGGATAGCTTGTACTAGCTGTCCCCCTTCAAATTTGCCTGCCGTTGTTGGCTCCCTTCCCGCTCGACATTTGGGAAGAGGACCAGGGCCTCTATAAATAGGCTGAACCACCACAGTAGTGAACAACAACTAGAACTGATCGAGAAGCCAACACTCGCACAAGAACACCTTGACCTCAGGAGGTTGTTCTTCCCTTGTATTGTTCTTCACCAGCCCAAGAGTCAATCCACCACCGCCACACTGGAGTAGGGTATTACACCACAACGGTGGCCCGAACCAGTATAAATCCAGTCTCTCTTTCTGTGTTGTGAGTTCGTCGAGTTCGTCCACAAGATCTTAGCGAGCTCGAGCGTGGATCGGTAGGAGGGAAAGACTTCACGCGCACCCCAGTGTTCGAACCTTAAGGGTTTGCCGGAACCCCACATCTGACAGCACCCCTACCTGGCACGCCAAATGTCGGATTTCATGATCCGCAAATGTCACATCCTAGCTAGTCCATGCATTAGAGTGTTGCATCATGTTTATCTTTCTTCAGAAACTTGAATTGGGGAAGACAGAACCCCCAGAACCCCTGTGAATCCAACTAGGGTTTACTAAAAATATTTTCAATGAACCTGAAATGTCCTTCTAAAAAGTTCACCCTCTTTGTCTTGGGTTAGAACCTCCGAAAAAATAGGTGCACAATTTTCTAGGTCAACAGAAGGTCACTGAATTAAATCATATGTAATTTGCATTTGGGCATTTAAATGCTAGTAAATATTTTGGATGCTCAAATAATTCTAAAAATAAGTGTGTGCTGTTGGAGATATTCTAAACAGAGCCTCTGATTATTTCCAGGATTTTTAGAAGTGTCTAACTATTTTTAATAAGTGTACAAACTTACAGAATAATAGAAAAAGGAAAACAGAAAGCAAAAGGCTTACCTGGCGCCCACCTGGCAAGCCCACCTGCCGGCCCAGCCCAGCCACCGCTCCAGCGAGCTGCTTGGCTTGGCCAGGCAGGCAGCCAGGTGCTCGACAGCAGCACCAGCGTGCGCCACGAAGCTGCTCGCCGCCCTGCCTCCTCCCCGCACCGTCCTGCCGCCTCGGATCGGTCGGCCACTCCTCCCCCGAGCTCGCAGACACTCTTTATCCTCCCCAACTCCTCTCCTTCGCTCGCCTGCACCATGGCCGACGCCGTCGCGCCCGCGCCACCGTGAAGCTCGCGTCCTCCGTCGTCTCCGTGCTGCACCACCGTGAATGTTCGCTCCGCCATCGTCGACTACATCGAGCAGGCCGAGCCCCGAGCACTCGCACGCTCTGCAACACCTCCACCGACTCCGTCTTCGTCGAGCACCGCCGGAGATCCCCATCACCGTCGCTACTGCATCACCTCATCCCCGACGTTGCCGACTGCTTCGACGTACTCGCCATGAGCCCAGCTACCTCCCCATCCTCTCCGTTTGCCTTCCCGTGCACCGTAGCTGCCGCACGAAGCATCACCGCACGCGCCACCGCCAAGCTCGTCGCCGACGTGTCTCCGGCCACCCACTGGCCACGCCACCTTGTCCACTAACTTCACCACATCCCCAGGAACTCGTAGCACCACTCCACGCACCTCGCCGTGTCCCGAAGCCTCGGGATCACTTTCACCCGACTCCGGCGACCGCCTAGCTCGTCACCGGCGATGTTTCCGGCCACCCCGAGCTCAACCACCGCCACCAAACGCCGCGGCTTGTCCCCGGCTACACGTAGATGGTCTCCGCCGTCCATTTGGTCGCAGGAACGCACAAACACACTCTCGCCGCCGCGTCTGGCTTCGCCGGCGGCTAAACGTCGGTGGGTTTGACCCCGTTGACGGAGTTGACTAAGTGGGGCCCCCTCTGCTAACGAACCCAGTTTAGTTTAACTAAAATTAGTTAGTTTAATTAAATACTGACATGCGGGACCCACTGGTCAGATTGACCTGGACGCCCCCGTTGACCACTGACATCACCCTAACGCACTGCTGACGCAATAACTAATTTCTGGATTTATTTGTATTCAGGAAATTCCAGAAATTGTTGCAAACTTCAAAAATTCATAGAAATTAATCTGTAACTCCAAATGCAAAGTTTTATATATGAATTTTGATCAGAAAAATTCAATCTATCCATTGGTAATGGTTTCATGCATGACAGAACAATTTAACCTTGCTGTTCAAGAAGAATAAGATAATGCACTAATATGGCTATGTTAAATAAGCTAACATTTGAATCTTTGATTCAAATGAGTTCATTCCTTCCTGTTCTAGCTTGCATTAGGCCAACAGACATCCATATTGCCATGTCATAGCATGCATCATATTGTTACATATCGTCATGTGTTGATTATGTTCGGTGTGCCTTTCGTGGTAGGTTCAGTCTCCGAGGATAACCCCGAATATCCATCTGAAGGGCAGTACCCTACTACCACTACATCTGGCAAGCAACCCATTGATCATTCCGATACAAACACATGATCTCGCTTCTGCTCTTGTTTACTGCATTAAGACAACACGATTCAAACTGTTGTGTGTTGCGGTAGCTGAACCCACTTCCTTTGCATGACCTGTCATTGCCACATTAACTAGATGAAACTCACTAGTATGTTAGGAGTTGAATGAGCCATATTTGTGTTTCCTACCATGTTGTGCTTGCTATGCTTAGAGTTGTGTCAGGTCTGGCTCATCGGGATGATGAACTAGAGTGAAAGGTTGTGTTGGTAACAAGAGTGAAGTGTTGAACACGATTTGGTAAAGGTATCGATGAGAGGCCATGTAGGAGTACATGGTGGGTTGTTTCATTGAAGCCGTCCCTAAGAACTGAGATCTGTGTGTGTGTGATTTAAGACTTAGCTACTACCACGCATTGGGCCCAAAACCAATGGACCCTCTCGACTTATTAACCACTCTTGTCCTCTGTCCGGGAGTTGCAAAGTAGTTTCTGGTGTTTGTAGCATGCTGGCGCCGCACACAGTGCTGACCTTAGGGGTGGGCTGTGTTGCGGTAGGCACGAGGCACAGTGTACCGATTCGACCGTTTGGTGTCTCGGGAACCCTACACACATCGTTCAGGGCCGTTGGTGGAAACCTCGGCCGGACTCCCTGCGGATGGAACCCGAATAGTCGATAAACCTGGACTAGAGACTCGTGTGTTTAGTCAGGTCGTGGCCGACACCCTCTCTGGGCTTCTGCTTGAAGGTTGCCGAGTACACATCATGTAACGACGATAAGTGGTGAGAGCGTGTGTGAAGAAGTACACCCCTGCAGGGTATGAAACTATTGAATAGCCGGCGTCATGATAAAGGACTACTTGGTCACCTATACGGTTCATAGACAAGTAAATGGATACTACTAAAAGCCTCAAGATAAGTGTGAGTACCGTGGATGGCCCTCTCGTGGGTTGACGAGAGGATCCACGGTGGAGTATTGTGATGGTGATTAGTGGACTCGTAATGCGACAAATGCTTTTCAAGTGGTGTCACGTGGGATAGCTTAGCCAAGAGTCAAAGCTGGCTTGCTGCAATAACTCCACTACCTTCTTGAGAATGTGCATGTATAATAGGATTCTGTTGTAAGACTTCTTTGAGTACCTCCGTACTCATGTTTGTAATTAATGTTTTCAGGCGACAACACCGCCCCTCCGATGGGTTCTATGTAGACCTTGGCGTCCACGAGTGAATAGCCACCCGGTGGTGATCCAAGGCTTGTGAAGGGCCCTTTGTAGATAGAAGGGCTTCGTCAAGCCTTCTTTCTTTTTAGTGTCTATACTCAGACTAGTTTGCTTCCGCAGTGCTTGTATGTTTGTATGACTTGAGTGTCGGGTCATGTGACCCCTATCTGTATGAACATGTTATGTATGGCTCCTCGGGCCTTTTAAATAAAATACTTTGGAGTTGTAGAGTTTTGTTGTGATGCCATGTTGTATGTACTCATATCGGGCATATTGTGTGTATGATTGAAATGCTTGGTATGAGTGGGATCCGACATTCTAGTTGTTTATCCTTGGCAGCCTCTCATATGGGGAAATGTAGTCTAGTGCTTCCTGGCGATAGTACTCCGCTACAGCCAGGTTCACGGAGTCTTGCTAGCCCAGCACTACTGCTCTGACACTTGATGGCGGCATGTGTTTCACTTCGTTCTGTGTCGGTCCCTTGGGAAATGTCACGCGTGACATCCGAGTCTGCCTAGCCTGCTACAGCCCGGGTTACCGGAGTCCTGTTAGCCCAGTGCTAAAGCCCGGATTCATACGTTGATGACCGACATGCTCGATGTGATTCATGTATGCCTGTCCCCATGGGTTAGCGCCGCTTTGGGTTCACGACTAGCCATGTCGGCCCGGGTTCTCTGTCATGTGGATGCTAGCGACACTATCATATACGTGAGCCAAAAGGCGCAAACGGTCCTGGGCCATGGTAAGGCGACACCCGTGGGAATACCATGTGTGAGGCCGCAAAGTGATATGAGGTGTTACCGTCTAGGTCGACGTGACTTGGAATCGGGGTCCTGACAGCGTTGGCATCAGAGCCGGACTGCCCGTAGGTTCGCTAAGCCAAACTGGTCGATGTCGAGTCTAGAAATGCTTTAGTTATATGTAGGGGAATTGATTGTGGGAGGGACGTAAGGCTCTTTTTACTCCTTTACCTTATGCCCTCTGATCTGAGTCATCCTCTTCTCATTCTACGTGGGTTAAGGACTAGGCTCTCTTCTCTCTATCAAGTTCATGTGTTACTAATCCGTAGTAACTTATAGGATTGTTGGTTACCAGCCTTAGTTCAGTTTCTACTACTTTTAGTATGTTATCAGTTGAACCAGAACCTTGATATGATGTTGTTGAGTGGTTTTGCAATCTGATTTTGAATGTCTCAAATCTGTTCTTGAGCATTTTCAGCTGTTATGCTGTCCGATTTTCCCTAGAAATTCTAATGTCTTTGCATTGTGGCTGTGCTTTTAGATGGCCACTCGTGCTCAAAACCAAGTGGTTCGCCTGACCAGGTGCATCGATGTGCCCGGTCAAACGGCTATGTTAGTCCGGGTTATGATCGAGATGGGTTACCGTTGGTATCCCGAATACACCGTCGAAGAGCAATTCCGAGACTTTAATCAAAGCCAATATCTCTGCACTTTGTCGGGATATTTCCTTCTTATCTGGATCGGTGAGAGCCCTTCACCACTCCTATGGACTCGGGGTCACTTTATCGAGATGGCTGTGCAGATGCTGCATACTCTATGATGACCATCATGCGAGTCGGGACTGGCCTGCCTTGAACACCGACTTCCGTTATATGCCGCTTCACTCCGGGCGCAAGGGTATCTTCAGGGCTATCTATGCTGATTCCACTCAGGAGGACTCACTAACCCGCTGGCTAGCACGACATGCTCGAGGATAAGGACCGAGAGAATCGGGCCTTGAGATGGAGCTTTTCAACACCCATGCCGATCATTGGGCCACTTTGACTCGGTTTGCACCAGTACATGCAAGCTGGAGGTATGGATCTGAGGATCTGTGATACATGAGATCTGCTCTGCCAGACATGGTGGATTGGCGTGATGTGGGAGGCATCACCCCACCCCGTGGTCCCCGCAGGCCACCGCTTGTTGGTCCAAGACCTCATCCTAGCCCCTATGGTCCACAAGCTCCTCAGGACCGTCTGTTCCCGGATAATCATGTTGAGCTTCCAGGCTATGGAGGTGACTTCTATGAGGACTACTACGGAGCTGTCTGAGTTAGTAGTAGTATCACTGGTATTGTAATAGTTGTATTTCCACCGTCCTGCGTGACCTTGGAATATGACTTAGTGTGTATCAATTCCGGAAGTGTACAAAAATAATGTATAGGAGCTTGGAATGCTTCCGATGAGATGTAACGCCTTTCACCGTAGTTGTACTCTAGCCGGCCTTGTACTAAACTATGAATGGTGTGTATGACCGTTGGTATATATATGGCAGTTTCTATATTACCATGTCATACGGATGAACATCTCTACATTCCATGTTATCCATTAGATTCCGCACTTCCTTGCCAAATTTTGCCACCCTTGTCTAAACTGTTGTCTTGTTTCCTAGGATGGTCAACACCCGCAACAACCCTGCTGCTCCGGAGCAGGGAGAAACCAGCGCAGCTAGGAATGTAAATCTGCCTCAACCGCCTTCTCTGGCCGAAGTTATGATGGAGGCAGAACGAAACAAGCGTGAGACCAAT
Organism: Aegilops longissima; assembly: GCA_021605205.1. Lineage (NCBI taxonomy): Eukaryota > Viridiplantae > Streptophyta > Magnoliopsida > Poales > Poaceae > Aegilops > Aegilops longissima. Next base: position 312,248,648 of record CM038677.1, read on the forward strand.
CGCTTGCTGGGGCGGATTGAGCAGAATACCGCACGCCAGCCAAGGAATGACTTGGTGTCAATCAATGACTTTGTCAAGCTGTATCCACCGAAGTTTAAACATTCCGTTGAGCCTCTCGTTGCGGATGACTGGCTTCGCAGCATCACCCACAAGCTACGATCTGCCAACGTAGCCGAAGCTGATAAGGTTACCTTTGCTGCCTATCACCTCGAAGGCCCTGCTAGCCTTTGGTGGGAGAATTTCGAGGCTATGTGCCCGGTTGGCCAAATCACTACCTGGGCTGAGTTCAGCGTGGCTTTCCGTGAGCATCACATCCCGGAAGGTCTCATGGATCGTAAGAGGGAAGAGTTCTGCAATTTCACCCAGGGTAGACTGCATGTAGATGCATACAGTCGCGAGTTTGGAAATCTAGCACGTTATGCTCCTGAAGAAGTATCCACCGATGCCAAGAAGCAGGCAAGGTTCCGCAAGGGACTTAGCCCCCAGCTTCACCGTGATCTTCGTCTGCACGAGTGCACCTCCTTCCAGAAGTTAGTCAACAAGGCTATCAGTGCTAAGATGGCACAGTCTGACTTTGAAGCTTCACGCAAGCACTCCCGTGACTTTGGTTCTTCATCCGGCTCTGGATCTCAAAAGCGCCGGGTGTGGATTCCAAGAACCGCTCTGCCACCCAGATTCACTCCGAGGCCATCCTTTGAGGCGCCTCGCCCCAACCAGCAGTTTGCACCGCCCAAGGCCTATGGTGGCCCCGCTGCTAGTGCTGCTCCACGTCCCAATGTGATAACTTGTTTCAAGTGTGGAGAGACGGGTCACTACATCCGTGAGTGTCCCCAGAACAACCCCAGTCAGATCGGGAAGTATGTTGGCCGTGGTAAGCCAGCAGGAAAGGTGCTCTACGCCAAACCAGCCGCCACTGCTCGTGGCCATGTCAACTACGTTTCAGCTGAGGAGACCCATGAGGATCCCAACGTCGTTCTCGGTACGCTCCTTGTTAATTGCCATCCGGCAACTATTCTCTTTGATACTGGAGCATCCCATTCATTTATTTCTGAGAGCTATGCTCGATTGCACAACACCACATTTTTTGACATGCACACCTCCATGGTAATTCAAACTCCTGGATCTAAGTGGCAAACCTCTAGAATCAGCCATGGAAATAATATCCTTATCGATAGATTAGTCTTCCTTGCATCACTAATAGCTCTCAAGTCCTCAGACATAAACATCATCTTGGGTATGGACTGGATGTCAGCCCATTATGCTAAGATTGATTGCTCTACTAGAACTGTTCAACTCACCCACCCTTCGGGCAAGACAGTCAACGTTTTGACCCGAGTGTCTGAGCGTCAGCTCTACTCCTTAAATGCCAACCCCCTTCGAGACCTTGAAGATATTCCGGTAGTCCGTGACTTCCCGGATGTCCTTCCAGAGGAACTGCTAGGTGTTCCACCTGACAGAGATGTCGAGTTCGTGATAGACCTTGTTCCAGGAACCGTCCCAATCTCTAGAAGACCTTATAAGATGGCACCCTTAGAACTAGCCGAGCTTAAGAAACAACTCGATGAGTCCTTGAAAAAGGGTTTCATTCGTCCTAGTTCTTCCCCATGGGCTTGCCCCGTCCTCTTCGTCAAGAAGAAGGATGGAACGGACGTGATGGTTGTAGATTACCGACCTGTCAATATGGTCACTATCAAGAACAAGTATCCGCTCCCGGGATCAACGACACAGTATGATCAGCTCGCTGGATCCTCGATCTTTTCAAGATGGATTTGAGGTTGGGCTACCATCAAATCAAAATCAAAACGGGACATTCCTAAAAGCGGCCTTTGTTACTCGTTATGGCCAATACGAGTACACCGTCATGTCCCGGGTTAACCAATGCTCCAGCCACCTTCTCTCGGTTAATGAACTCGATCTTCATGGAGTATTTGGATAAATTCGTCATGGTTTACCTGGATGATATACTCATCTACTCCAAGAATGAGGAAGAACATGCGAACATCTAAGGCTAGTATTGATGAAACTTGAGAGCATCGCCTTTATACCAAATTCTCTAAGTGTGAGTTTTGGTTGCGGAAGTAACCTATCTAGGCCATGTAATCTCTGGTAAGGGCATTGCTTGTCAATCCCGGCGAGTTCAAGCCGTCCTTATTTGGACTCCACCTGAATCGGTCAAGCAAGTTCGGAGTTTCCTAGGTTTAGCGAGCTATTGCCGCCGCTTCGTCGAGAATTTCGCCAAGGTGCTAAACCTCTAACTGAACTCCTCAAGGAAGATAAAAAGTTCGAGCGGACTCCACAGTGCGAGTTCAGCTTTCAGGAACTGAAAAGACGCCTGACATCTGCTCCCGTACTTGTTCCACCAGATTTTTCTAAGGACTTTATCATCTATTGCGACGCCTCGCGACAACGACTAGGTTGCATTGTCGGTGTACTAGAGTAGGGGTACCCTAGTACCCCGAACTTCGTCTGCCAGACGATTACAGCGCCTACTGGCAGGCTGGCTTGATGGTCACCAAGATCCTCAGCGGCTCCTTTGGAGCCATTTGAGAACAAAGCAGTCAAGACCCCGGTAAGAGGAGCTTGCCGGGAAGGCCACTCAGGGCGCAAAGGAAAACAAGGCCCCGGCAAGAGGAGCTTGCCGGGAAGGCTTGGCGGGCGCTGAATCCCCAAGCGCGACAAGGTTCCCGCCGTGGCAAGGCGCTTGCCGGGGCGGGTGACCTCTCTTCATCTCCGCTCCAGCTCACCCGACAACGTGTCACTCACGGGCTCTCCCAAATGCAGCGTGTCGACGGGCTGTGCAGCCAACGGGAGTAGCGATAGGCGGCCGACAAGCCACCATCGTGGCAAGCAGACGCGCCTTTGCGGTCCTGTTACCTTTGTTCGGGCGGCCGAGATGGGCATTGATGACTCTTGTCCCTTGCCGTCGAGTTAGGTATAGATTACGTACCTTTGTACAAGCGGTGTACCAACCCATGTTTTTACCATTGTAACCTTGTCTACTTGCCACATGTGGTAACCCCTTGTGCCTATAAAAGGAGGCCCAAGGGCAGCGTAGAAAGGGTTGGCTGGTTTCAGTCCAGCTCCAGCTTAGTTCATCACATTCAGGCTAGGTCTTGTAGCCGCATTGCTCCCTAGCAAGAACACAAGATAATCCACAAAGCAGCAGTGAGGTATTATCTCCGGAGAGCTCGAAGCTGGGTAAAACCCTCTCGTGTGCATCGCCTCGATCCGCTCTTTGTGCAAGGGACCCAGGTCCCGTAGGTGCTCGTGGGGCACGATCAGTTCTTCCCGACATCTTTGGCGCGCCCGGTAGGGGGCGTCGAGGCTGTGTGAACCTGATCCGGCGATCGCATACGAACAACTTCATCGACATCTTCGTCGACATGGCGCGAAGAAGAAGCCTTCGGCAGCAGCTGAGCCGTCGCGTCGAACCCACCACCACCGGAGCCGTCGGTGGTGGGGAAATGCTTGGCGGAGGGACCGGCGTCATCGAGAGAGCCCGATGCCGCCAGGTCAAGGACAAAGCGGCGCAGGCGTCGGCGTCGAATCTGCACCGCGTCCATCGCGGAGGCGCGAGGCAGAACAGCGTCATGATGCTCGCGGCACCATCGCTCATTGGATCAAGGCCAAGCTGGAGGATCCGAGGCCCTCGAGACCGCATGCACCCGGCATGCATGCGAGTGAAGTGCGGTCGCTGGGCGGGATGCTGCTCCTCTAACTTGGTTAGAGTCCGAGCACATCCGTTCTTAACGCCCGTGCGCCATTGCCGCCAACCACACCAGCGGAAGCCTTGGTGAGAGCTCGATTAATACTAGATTACCCTCCGACGGCCGATAAGGTCGACGAATGGAGAACCACAATTCAGAGTCTCATCGGCCGCCAACAGCGGCGTCGCGGCAACCAAGTGCCGCGGCAGCGGCGGCGACAAGGCGCGGGCCGATGGCGATGAGACTTGCGAGGGTGCACCCACCGTACACTCCCCTTCCCGAAGGCCAAGATCGCCGACTCGCCGGATCCATCTCGACAGCGACTCCACAGCGTTGTCGGATTCGCGAGCTCGTCGCGACCAACGCCAAGTTCTTGAGAGCGACAAGAAGAGGGCGCCGAACCCGTATCGGCGCGCGAAGAAAGCAGCGCCGTCAATCGACCAATGCGCTGGGCCCACTGTCGATATGTATGCGCCAGGGGAACCAGGCGACTTGCCGTATGCGGTGGGTTGCCCTGCGTTCACTCGTGAGCTGCGGCAAGTCCGGTGGCCCGACAAGAAAAACTTCAAACCAGACATGCGGAGAAATGCGGCGGCAGGACACACCATCGGAGTTCCTCGGCATGTACACCATCGCGGTGCAAGCTGCGGGGGCGAGATGACAAGATCCTCGCCAACTACTTCCCTTGGTGCTCAAGCCAAGCGTCGGATCTTGGCTCATGCACTTGCCGGATGGCTCTATTTCTTCTTGGGCAGATTTGTGCCACCAGGTTTGTTGGCGCCTTCACAGGTGACCACAAGCCTCATAGCCAGAGAGTGATCTCCACCTGCTTGCCTAGAAGGAGGAGGAGTCTCGCGCAAATTCATTCAGAGATTGATCGAGTGCACTACAACATCCAGGCGTCCACCCTGCTGCAGGTGATCGGTCGTTCCATCGTAATGTCGAAATCGCAGGATGAGGAGGAGATGGCGATGTGCAAAGTGAAAGACGTCAGCGAGCTATCATACAGGCGACAAGTGTGCACGCTGAAGAAGGAAGAAGACTCCCAGAGAGAATGTGGGGCAGAGTCGGCGGTGAGGGATTGCCCGGCAAGGAATAGCCGTGGCGAAACAACGGGAGGAAGAAAAACCAAGAAGTACTAGTTGTCGAGCAGTCAAGCAAGGATGGTGCCGCCAACCAAGCCAAGGCCGGTGGCTCCAGCAAGGAGGTTGCCATTGGCGCCGACCGCCAAGCTGTGGCGACCGCCGACAAGCTGGTAGCTCAACAAGCGATCTTGTAAATTCACCGCACCAAGGGCCACGATCTCCAGAGCTGCAAGAAAGTCGAGCAGCTTGTTGAGTTACAGAAAGCTGAATACGAGCGGCGAGACAAGGAGAAAGCCCAAGAAGGTGCAGGTGCGGCAAGTAAGAAGAGACCCGGTCGGGGAGGACGCTGCGGCAAGGCCAAGCAGCGGCAAGGAGACAGACCTCCCCGTGGCCGCGACAAAGAAGAAGATGAAGATGAAGATGACGAGGACGATGAAGAACACAAGATAATCCACAAAGCAGCAGTAGGGGTATTATCTCTCTGGAGAGCTCCGAAGCTGGGTAAAACCCTCTCGTGTGCATCGCCTCGATCCGCTCTTTGTGCAATCTCCGCCCCCCTCCGAACCACAAGGGACCCAGGTCCCGTAGGTGCTCGTGGGGCACGATCAGTTCTTGCCCCAACATCTTTGACGATGAGACTGATGAGCATGAGTTTCAAAAGGCAACAGAGGTCCTTTGCGTCGATGGTGGTGCGTCTCTGCATACATCGCATCGCCAACTCAAGCAATGGATGCGTGAGGTCAATGCAGCAGAACCATCCATAGAGTCACGCAAACCTCTGAAGTGGTCCAGCACGCCCATCATCTTTGACATTGAGGATCACCCTGATCGCATCACTGCGGTCGGGTGTTTGCCGATGTTGGTCTCACCAACCATCCGCAACCTCAAGGTCACAAAGATCTTGGTTGACGGTGGGGCCGGCCTGAATTTGATCTCCTCTGCGGTGCTCCGAAACTTCAAATCCACGACAGCGAGCTCGAAGAAACCGGTACTTTCAAGGAATCAACCCAGGAAGGAGCAAGCCCAAAGGGAAGATCACGTTGCGGTAACATTCGGCGCGAGCTCAACTTCAGAACGAGAGGTCACGTTTGGCGTCGCGATTTCCCATTGCCCTACAATGGCATACTTGGCTGTCCGGCACTCGCCAAGTTCATGGCCGCCTCTCATTATGCATACAACCTACTCAAGATGCCCGGCCCGATAAGCGTCATTTCTGTCCATGGCGATAAGAAAGATGCACTTATCTGCGCCGACAAGATTCCGGGATGCAGCAGCCGACGGATAGCAAACCACTTACGCTGAAGCTCCGGGCGAAGAAGACCACTTGCTCCGGCAAGAGCACTGTTGCCCACTCCGGCAAGCGCACCTCTTCGAAGTGCTGAGCTACCGTCGAGGACGCACCATCGAGCTCCACCGGCAAGTGCCACAAGACGATGACAGCTCCGCCAAAGACCAAGAAGGTGCCCGCCAAGGAGGACGGCACTGGTGGTACCTTCACCATCAGTGCCACGCTTGATCCTAAATAGGAAGGCGAGCTAGTTGCTTTCCTGCGGGCGAATGTCGATGTGTTTGCATGGCAACCATCTGACATCCCGGCGTTCCTGTGAAAGTAATTGAGCACCACCTAGCTGTCTGTCCTCACGCCGCCCGTCAAGCAAAGAGTTAGGAAGCAGCGTTGGGCGCCAAGAGTTCATAGCGAAGAAATCAAGAAATTGGAAGCAGCGGGCTTGTCGGAGAGTCCTCCACCCCACGTGGTTGGCCAATCTGGTAGTGATACGCAAGGCTAATGGGAAATGGAGACTTTGTATTGACTTCACGGATGTTAATAAAGCTTGTCCCAAGGACCCATTTCCCTTGCAGCGTATCGACCAGATTGTTGACTCCACTGGATGCGATCTACTTTCATTTCTTGATGCATATTCAGGATATCATCGGTCTTCATGGCGAAGAGGATGAAGAAAACCGCATTCATCACACCATGTGGCACGTCTTTGCTTTATCTGGATGCCTTCGGTTTGAAGAATGCTGGTTCAACCTTTGCAAGGGTAGTCCATGATGCCTTTGGACCTCGAGATACACGAGGGCGTAGAAGCTTACATGGATGACATAGTGGTCAAGAGCAAAGACGGGCAACCTTGGTTTAAGATTTGGATGAGACGTTTGCAAACCTGCGCAAGATCAACCTCAAGCTCAACCCCGAGAAGTGCGTGTTTGGAGTCCCTTCCGGCAAGCTTCTCGGGTTCTTTGTATCTCAGCGGGGAATTGAAGCCAATCCCGACAAGATCAAGGCCATTGAGCAGATCGAAGCACCAAAGCGCGTCAAGGATGTCAGAAGGCTTGCCGGTTGCGTGGCTGCTCTCAGCAGGTTCATCTCTAAATCTGCTGAACGCGCCCTGCCCTTTTTCAAGATTTTGAAAAAGGCAGGTCCAATGAAATGGACTCCCGAAGCGGAGGCTGCGCTGCAGGACTTGAAGAGATACCTGTCCTCCGCTCCAATACTTGTCGCACCTAAGCCACGAGAGAAGTTGCTGCTGTATATAGCGGCGACCAATCAAGTGGTTAGTGCTGCGTTAGTAGCGGAGAGGGAGGCAGATGATGAGCCGGCAACCGAGGCAGGCGCATCCAGCGACAAGCAAGATGCTTCGCCGTCAAGCTCTGGTCCCGACAAGGACGGATCAGCGCAGGGTTGCGACAAGATACGGAAGAAGATGGTGCAGCGCCCAGTCTACTTTGTCAGTTCCCTTCTGCAGGGGGCTAGATCGAGGTACTCTGGTGTGCAGAAGCTGCTTTTCGGCCTCCTCATGGCCTCGAGAAAGCTGCGCCATTACTTCCAAGCACATGAGATAACAGTTGTCACTGCTTTCAATGAAGAGGATTTTGCAAAATCCGAAGCAACAGCAGGATTGTTGAGTGGGTCTTTGGAACTGTCAAGCTTTGGTCTCAAGTTTGAAAGCACTTCAACTATCCAGAGCAGGGCATTGGCAGAATTCATAGCAGAGTGGACGCCAACGCAGGATGAAGAGATTCCGGAGACGAGCATCCCTGTCAAGGAGGCAAATAAAGAATGGCTGATGTACTTTGACGGTGCTTTCTCGCTGCAAGGCGCCGGTGCCGGCATGCTGCTTATTGCACCCACCGGGGAACACCTCAAATACATAGTCCAAATGCACTTTCCCAAGGAACAAGCAACAAATAATACTGCAGAGTATGAAGGCTTGCTTGCCGGTCTCAGGATTGCGATGGACCTTGGGATTAAGAAGCTCATTGTCAGGGGAGACTCACAACTTGTCGTCCGCCAAGTAAATAAAGATTACGAGTCCGTTGATGGAAGCGTGCGTCGATGAAGTGAGGAAGCTGGAAGAGCACTTTGAAGGCTCGCAAATGGAACACGTTCCAAAAGCGAGAATGATATAGCTGATGGCCTCTCCAAATGTGTCGCACTTAAGTTACACAATGGAACCAGGATTTTGTGCTCAAGCTGACTCAGCCAACCGTAACACCATCAGCAGAGATGAGCAAGAGAGAAATCGGTTTCCGGCGATTTTTCCGAGCTCTCTCGAAGCCGCCGCCAAGAAGGTCCCTAAAACCGATGCCAACATCACCGAGTAGCGATCTGCTCCGACAAACCATGCAGTTTGTATCGTTGAAGCAAGCGCTCCCGACAAGCTTAGCTCCGGCAAGCTTGCGGGGATCATCGACTCCGGCGGACCCGCAGGTCCTTGCCGAGAAGCTGATGGTCCCGCAGTGATAGATGAGCCTTTAGTCCTTGTTGTCCGAGCCACGAGCTCCAACATGGGCACAGCAGATCGTCCATTTCCTTGAACAGGAGAACTTCCCAAGAGCAAGAAGAAGCGAAAAAGTAGCCCGGCGGTCAAGTATGTACCAGTTTGTTGACAACATCACATGCGTAAGAAGACTCAACAGTGAAATTGAAGTGTATTTGCGGGAAGATGGGCCGAAGCTGTTGGCGGATACACGGAGGCATATGTGGTCACCACATTGGCGCCAAGAGCACTTGCCGGCAAAGCTTTCCGGCAAGGTTTCTTCTGCCGAAGCCCTCGAGATGCAAGCGCACAAGTAACCAAGTGTGAAGCGTGCGGTTCCATTCAAGACAGATACACCAGCCAGCTCAAGCTCTCCAGGCGATCCCTTTATCCTGGCCCTTCTCGATGCAGGGGCTCGACATCCTCGGCCCCTTCCCCGAGCTGTCGGGGCTTTGAATACTTGTACGTCGAATCGACAAGTTCACAAAGTGGGCGGAAGTGGAACCAGTGAGGAGGGTGACAGCACGATCGGCCGTCAAGTTCTTGGTCGATTGTTTGCCGTTTTGGGATTCCTAACGGATCATCACCGACAACGGCACACAGTTCACGAAGTCGCACCTTCATGCGATGCGCCCAAGATCTTGGCGCCAAGATCTGCTTTGCTTCGCTGCTCATCCAAGAAGCAGCGGTCAAGCGAGAGGGCAAACGCTGAAGTGCTGCGAGGACTCAAGACCGAACTTTCGACAAGCTGCACAAGTCGCGGAAGGAACTGGATCGAGGAGCTGCCAGTGGTTCTTTGGTCGATCAGGACGACGCCAAATCGAGCCACTGGCCAGACACCCTTTGCTCTAGTCTACGGAGCAGAGGCAGTTCTCCCCACGGAACTCAGATACGGTCACCTCGAGTGCTCGCTTATGATGAGCTTGAGCAAGAGCAGCTGCGACAAGATGGCGCTGCTCCTCGAGGAAGATCGTCTTGAGTGCTGCTTTGACGAGCTGCTCGTTACCAGCAAGCTTTGCGTCGCTACCATAGCCGCAAAGTTAATGCGAAGCTTCGAGGAAGGCGACCTTGTTCTTGGCGCTTCAATTCGCCAAGAATTCCAACAAGTTGGCGCCAAGTGGGAAGGCCCTTATCGGGTGAAACGAGTCACTAGGCCCGCATTTGTCGCCTTGAGACCGAAGATGGCTTTCCGGTGAGCAATTCCTGGAACATTGAGCATCTTCGCAAGTTTTACCCATGAGGCGCGATTGCGGAACCCGTTCCGGCAACCACCCTTTTGTACAAGTCTTGCCGCTGTTGCATGTAATCCTTTGTACAAAACCGGGCGCAGACCCCGTGCATCAGTAAAGCCTATGGTTGCACACATTTTGTCAATACATGCTTTCATAATCATACATGCATGTGTTCACTAACATCTTGTGCAGCACCCACATCCGGTAAGCGATAACAAGCCATTGGGCTCCATAACTTTATTTTTCTCTTCTTTCTTCTCAAACAAGAAGAAGGTTCATCCACCCACAAGTTAACCGGGGGGAGAGGAGGAAAGAATGGTGTGGGCCGACAAGCGTCGCTCGAGGAACTGTCGCCTTGCCGGAAAATGGACAACAGAAAAGCTAAGTTGCTAAGTTTAAACGGCCAGTTTTAAATTTTTAAGTTATCTTCCTCGAACGATAGTACTTTGTATGGAAAACCTGTGCGCGGAGGAACCAAATCGTGACTGGTCGCGCCCTTACTTTGTTTCGAGTCCGCTCAACAACTTAAGTGAGCTGCGGCTAGTCCGTGACAAGGTTGCTTGTCGGTAGCGTCCCCGCCAGCAGGCTGCTGAAGTTCCGCACTTCGGCGCTTCATGGCAAGGGTGCTGCACCGCAAGTTCCCTGGCGTATGGTAAAAACATACAAGGGAAGAAATCGAGTAAAGGAAATAACGTTGCATTCGATGGCCTAAGATAGTGTATATTACAAAAATAGCTTATCACGGCACTAGCTAAATCGTTCTCAGAACCGAAATAACAACGAAGAGAAGAAAGGTGCGCCGGCATCCAAGCCCCGGCAAGCTAGAGTTGCCGGGGGCTGCGGCAAGCCAGAGTTGCCGGAGGCTGCGGCAAGCTGGAGTTGCCGGGGTCTGCGGCAAACCAGAGTTGCCGGGGGCAGCGGTATCAGATAAGCCTTTCGTCCTTCCTCAAACATCCCTCTTTCATTAAAAACATTCTACTCGGATACAGTCCGTGGAGAGTGAAAAACATGAAAGAGAGGATTACAAGTTCTTAAATGCAGATAAGGCCCGAAGGCTTACAAATTAAAAAGATAAGATGCCTGTAATCCTTTTTCTGTCCCTATCTTCAGGAGGTCGGTTAAGGAGGCGGGAAGGGCAAAAGGAGCGCCTACACGAGCTACAGGTGCCAGAAGGCACCAAGGGAACATGCCGGGGGCTCTCCGAAGGCTTGATGCGGACGGCGGCGCCGGAAGCAGGGCTCGAAGACGGGCCGGCAGGACGTCAGCACGCTGTCGAGGGCACTGCGCCCTCGTACTCCGACTTGACGGCCTTGTCGCCATCCCTCTTCCCCTTCCGCAGCCTCCCTACGCCAGCCGCCCAAGGAGACGACCCCGGGGAGTTCAAGGAGCCGGCGACACGGATGATGGGGTCGCCGGTGACGCGCGGAGCGGCGCCCGGCAACTAGTTGGGCCCGCTACCCTCGTCGTCGCTGTCGCTCTCCTCCTCGCCACTCTCGCTCGAGGAGGAATCGCCGCTGTCGGAGGAGCTATCCACGCAGCACCTTGCCCGAGTGCCAAGATCCCCGAAGACCTTGACGGAGAGGAGGTCACCCTCCATTAACTTAAAATGGAGGGTAAACCCCGCCAGCAGGTTGTGGATGCGGGCGAACGTCTTCCACCCACGATCAAGATACATCACATTAGGGGCTGGGAATACGACGCGGACTCGCGTGCCGCTGATCCCACAGCCCCTCATGTGCAATCTCAATATCACCGGTGGGTCCGACTCCATCGCGCTCGCGAACGGAGCTGGAAGCCGGAGGCGACGACGAGGCGCCCGGCGCAGCTTGACGAAGAACTCGCAAGGGTCGTCCCCCGTATGGACCGCCGCGGGGAAGGGAACTGCCGGCGGGGGCGGAGACGGCGCGCCGCCTCGTCCGCCTCTCCCCCGGGCTCCCCGACCTCGTCCACGACCTCGCCCCCTCCCTCTTCCCCTTGTGGCTGGCTCTGCCACCCCGGGCGTGGGATTGGGAGGGGTGCGCTGTCTAGCTGCGACCCTTGCCGCCACCGATGGAGAACCAAGGTTCCCTTTCTCCATGGCGAATGGGAGAAAAGGGAGCAGAAGCTGAAAAAAGAAAGAGATGGGAGGGTGCGGGCTTCTGCGCTCCCCTTCCGCCCTTCTTAAAAGAAGCAAGGTGAGGGCTCGGCCGCCCCACTCGGCGAATCAAGGCACAGGAAGAGCAGGGAATCGGGACAGACCTGCTGCCTCTGCTCGCAACTGCCCAGTTTCCCACTTCCACCGTCCGTGACCCCGAGTGCATGGGAACCACGTGGCGGAGATGCAGAATTAAGGCGACAGATGAGGCGACCTCGCGCGCCGCCCACTTCACCCACGACACCAAAATTAACGCGTGCCGTTGCAGAGAAACGCGGTGGGCGCGTGCCGTTCGTGGGAGACGTGGTGGGTCCAAGGCAAGTAAAGGCGTAATCAAGACCACGCGAGCCCGTGCACTGTTTTGGGCCTGGCCCATGAGCTTAGCGCCGTGTGTGGCCCAGCCCGGGGCTCTGTCCGATTGTACTAGAGTAGGGTACCCTAGTACCCGAACTCGTCTGCGGAAAGTTGCAGCGCCTGGCGAGGCTGGCTTGATGGCCACCAAGATCCTCAACGGCTCCTATGGAGCCATTTGAGAACAAAGCAGTCAAGACCCGGCAAGAGGAGCTTGCGGGAAGGCCACTCAGAGCGCAAAGGAAAACAAGGCCCGGCAAGAGGAGCTTGCCGGGAAGGCTTGGCGGCGCTGAATCCCCAAAGCGCGACAAGGTTCCCTTGTGACAAGGCGCTTGCCGGCGGCGCGACCTCTCTTCATCTCGCTCCGGCTCACTCGACAACGTGTCACTGAGGCTCTCCCAAATGCAGCGTGTCGACGGGCTGTGCAGCCAGCGGGAGTAGCGACAGCGGCGCCGACAAGCTACCATCGTGGCAAGCGGACGCGCTTGACGGTCCTGTTACCTTTGTTTCGGGCGATCGAGGCGGGCATTGATGACTCTTGTCCCTTGCCGTCGAGTTAGGTATAGATTACGTACCTTTGTACAAGCGGTGTACCAACCCATGTTTTTACCATTGTAACCTTGTCTACTTGCCACATGTGGTAACCCCTTGTGCCTATAAAAGGAGGCCCAAGGGCAACGTAGAAAGGGTTCGGCTGGTTTCAGTCCAGCTCCAGCATAGTTCATCACATTCAGGCTAGGTCTTGTAGCCCGCATTGCTCCCTAGCAAGAACACAAGATAATCCACAAAGCAGCAGTAGGGGTATTATCTCTCCGGAGAGCTCCGAAGCTGGGTAAAACCCTCTCGTGTGCATCGCCTCGATCCGCTCTTTGTGCAATCTCCGCCCCCCTCCGAACCACAAGGGACCCAGGTCCCGTAGGTGCTCGTGGGGCACGACCAGTTCTTCCCCCGACATGCATACTCATGCAAGATCGTCATGTGATTGCCTACGCTTCTCGACAGTTGCGTCCACATGAGGATAACTATCCCACACACGATCTGGAGCTTGCAGCAGTGGTCCATGCACTCAAAACATCGCGACATTACCTTCTTGGTAATCGTTGCGAAATCTACACTGATCACCAAAGTCTGAAATACATCTTCACCCAACCGGATTTGAATCTCAGGTAAAGACGTTGGGTCGAGTTGATTACGAATTACGACTTAGGAATATCTTACACCCCAGGCAAAGCCAATGTCATGGCTGATGCACTAAGTCGTAAATCTTATTGTAACAACCTGATGTTACAACAAAGTCAACCATTTCTCCACGAGGAATTTAGTAAGCTTAACCTTCACATTGTTCCTCGAGGATTCCTTTCCACCCTAGTGGCGAAACCTACTCTTACGGATCAGATCATCAAGGCACAGAAGGTAGATCCGGGAATCTCCCGTATCAAGAGAAACATCAAGAAAGGAGTCACAGATTGTTTCTCCATTGATGAACAAGGTGTCGTGTTCTTTGGATAACGCCTAGTGGTTCCAAATGTACGCAACCTGAGGCGATTGATCCTTAAGGAAGCTCATGAATCCCCTCTCACCATTCATCCCGCTAGTACTAAAATGTATCAAGACCTACGCCAGAGGTTTTGGTGGACTAGGATGAAGAGAGAAATCGCTCAATACATTGCTAATTGCGACGTATGTTGTCGAGTCAAAGCAGAGCATCAACGGCCTGCTGGCACCCTTCAACCTTTGGCAATTCCTGAATGGAAATGGGATAATATCGGTATGGATTTCATTACCGGGGTTCCCAGGACCAAGAGAGGGAATAACGCTATCTTCGTTGTTGTCGACCGTCTTTCCAAAGTAGCCCACTTCCTACCCGTTCGTGAGAGTATAACCACTAGCCAGCTAGCTGATTTGTACATCTCCCGAATAGTGTCTCTTCATGGTGTTCCATTGGAGATTAACTCAGACCGTGGAAGTCTTTTCACCTCTCGATTTTGGGAAAGTTTCCAAAACGCTATGGGAACTCGTCTCTCCTTTAGCACCGCCTTCCATCCTCAATCAAGTGGTCAAGTAGAACGAGTCAATCAAATTCTGGAGGATATGCTTCGAGCTTCTGTCATCTCTTTCAGTATGAATTGGGAGAAATGCCTTCCATTCACTGAATTCGCTTATAACAATAGTTATCAAGATAGCTTGGGCAAAGCTCCTTTCGAAGTTCTTTATGGACGGAAATGTCGAACGCCTCTTAACTGGTCAGAAACCGGGGAAAGACAACTCTTTGGCCCGGATATGATCGAGGAAGCAGAAGAGCAGGTTCGCGTTATTCATGAGAAATTGAAAACAGCCCAATCTCGTCAAAAGAGCCAATATGACCGCAAGCATAAGCCTATGGCTTATGAAGTTGGCGAGAAGGCTTACCTTCGGGTTACTCCTTTGAAGGGAACCCATCGATTCGGTATCAAAGGCAAATTGGCTCCTCGTTACATTGGACCCTTTCGCATTCTTGCCAAACGAGGAGAAGTTGCCTACCAATTGGAACTACCTCCGCATCTTTCCAGAGTTCATGATGTCTTCCACGTTTCTCAACTCAGGCGTTGCTTCTCGGATCCTATCCGTGGAGTGGACCACGAAATGCTTGATCTCCAAGATAACCTCACCTATCGAGAATATCCCGTTCATATCCTTGATCAAGCCGAGCGTACCACTCGACGCCAGAATATCAAGTTTCTCAAGGTTCAATGGTCAAACCATTCCGAGCAAGAAGCTACTTGGGAAAGGGAGGATTGTCTTCGACTTGAGTACCCCACCTTCTTTCCGATGGATCCAAAATCTCGGGACGAGATTCTTTTGAGTGGGGGTGAGTTGTCACATCCTAGCTAGTCCATGCATTAGAGTGTTGCATCATGTTTAACTTTCTTCAGAAACTTGAATTGGGGAAGACAGAACCCCCAGAACCCCTCTGAATCCAACTAGGGTTTACTAAAAATATTTTCAATGAACCTGAAATGCCCTTCTAAAAAGTTCACCCTCTTTGTCTTGGGTTAGAACCTCTGACAAAATAGGTGCACAATTTTCTAGTTCAACAGAAGGTCACTGAATTAAATCATATGTAATTTGCATTTGGGCATTTAAATGCTAGTAAATATTTTGGATGCTCAAATGATTCTGAAAATAAGTGTGGGCTGTTGGAGATATTCTAAACACAACCTCTGATTATTTCCAGGATTTTTAGAAGTGTCTAACTATTTTTAATAAGTCTAAAAACTTACAGAATAATAGAAAAAGGAAAACAGAAAGCAAAAGGCTTACCTGGCGCCCACCTGGCAAGCCCACCTGCCGGCCCAGCCCAGCCACCGCTCCAGCGAGCTGCTTGGCTTGGCTAGGCAGGCTGCCAGGTGCTCAACGCCGGCACCAGCGCGCGCCACGCAGCTGCTCGCCACCCTGCCTCCTCCCCGCACCGTCCTGCCGCCCCGGATCGGTCGGCCACTCCTCCCCCGAGCTCGCAGACACTCTTTCTCCTCCCCAACTCCTCTCCCTCGCTCGCCTGCACCATGGCCGACGCCGTCGCGCCCGCGCCACCGTGAAGCTCGCGTCCTCCGTCGTCTCCGTGCTGCGCCACCGTGACCGTTCGCTCCGCCATCGTCGACTACATCGAGCAGGCCGAGCCCCGAGCGCTCGCACGCTCTGCATCACCGCCACCGACTCCGTCTCCGTCGATCACCGCCGGAGATCCCCATCGCCGTCGCCACCGCGTCACCTCGTCCCCGACCTCGCCGACTGCTTTGACGTACTCGCCGTGAGCCCAGCTACCTCCCCATCCTCTCCGTTTGCCTTCCCGTGCACCGTAGCTTCCGCACGAAGCATCACCGCACGCGCCACCACCGAGCTCGTCGCCGACGTGTCTCCGGCCACCCACTGGCCACGCCACCTTGTCCACTAACTTCACCACATCCCCAGGAACCCGTAGCACCACTCCACGCACCTCGCCGTGTCCCGAAGCCTCGGGTTCACTTTCACCCGACTCCGGCGACTGCCTAGCTTGTCGCCGGTGACGTTTCCGGCCACCCCGAGCTCAACCACCGCCACCAAACGCCGCGGCTTGTCCCCGACTACACGTAGATGGTCTCCGCCATCCATTTGGTCGCCGGAACGCACAAACACACTCTCGCCGCCGCGTCTGGCTTCACTGGCGGCTAAACGTCGGTGGGTTTGACCCCGTTGACGGAGTTGATTAAGTGGGGCCCCTCTGCTAACTAACCCAGTTTAGTTTAACTAAAATTAGTTAGTTTAATTAACTACTCACATGCGGGACCCACTGGTCAGGTTGACTTGGACGCCCCCGTTGACCACTGACGTCACCCTCACGCACTGCTCATGCAATAACTAATTTCTGGATTTATTTGTATTCAGGAAGTTCCAGAAATTGTTGCAAACTTCAAAAATTCATAGAAATTAATCTGTAACTCCAAATGCAAAGTTTTATATATGAATTTTGATCAGAAAAATTCAATCTATCCATTGGTAATGGTTTCCTGCATGACGGTACAAGTTAAACCTGCTGTTTAAGCAGAATAAGATAAAGCACTAATATGGCTATGTTAAATAAGCTAACATTTGAATCTTTGATTCAAATGAGTTCATTCCTTCCTGTTCTAGCTTGCATTAGGCCAACAGACATCCATATTGCCATGTCATAGCATGCATCATATTGTTGCATATCGTCATGTGTTGATTATGTTCGGTGTGCCTTTCGTGGTAGGTTCTATCTCCGAGGATAACCCCGAATATCCATCTGAAGGGCAATACCCTACTACCACTACATCAGGCAAGCAACCCATTGATCATTCCGATACAAACCCATGATCTCGCTTCTGCTCTTGTTTACTGCATTAAGACAACGCGATTCAAAATGTTGTGTGTTGCGGTAGCTGAACCCACTTCCTTTGCATGACCTGTCATTGCCACAGTAACTAGATGAAACCCACTAGTATGTGTAGGAGTTGATTGAGCCATATTTGTGTTTCCTACCATGCTGTGCTTGCTATGCTTAGAGTTGTGTCAGGTCTGGCTCATAGGGATGATGAACTAGAGTGAAAGGTTGTGTTGGTAACAAGAGTGAAGTGTTGAACACGATTTGGTAAAGGTATCGATGACAGGCCATGTAGGAGTACATGGTGGGTTGTTTCATTGAAGCCGTCCCTAAGAACTGAGATCTGTGTGTGTGATTTAAGACTTAGCTACTACCACGCATTGGGCCCGAAACCAATGGACCCTCTCTACTTATTAACCACTCTTGTCCTCTGTCCGGGAGTTGCAAAGTAGTTTCTGGTGTTTGTAGAATGCTGGGGGCCGCACGCAGCGCTGACCTTAGGGGTGGGTTGTGTTGTGGTAGGCACGTGGCACGGTGTACCGATTCGCCCGTTTGGTGTCTCGGGAACACTGCACACATCGTTCGGGGCCGTTAGTGGAAACCTCGGCCGGACTCCCTGCGGATGGAACCCGAATAGGAGATAAACCTGGACTAGGGACTCGTGTGTTTAGTCAGGTCGTGGCCGACACCCTCGCTGGGCTTCCGCTTGAAGGTTGCCGAGTACACGTCGTGTAACAGCGATAAGTGGTGAGAGCGTGTGTGAAGAAGTACACCCCTGCAGGGTATGAAACTATTTGAATAGCCGCGTCCGCGGTAAAGGACTACTTAGTCACCTATACAGTTCATAGACAAGTAAATGGATACTACTAAAAGCCTCAAGATAAGTGTGAGTACCGTGGATGGCCCTCTCGTGGGTTGACGAGAGAGGATCCACGGTGGAGTATTGTGATGGTGATTAGTGGACTCATGTGCGACAAATGCTTTTCAAGTGGTGTCACATAGGATAGCTTAGCCAAGAGTCAAAGCTGGCTTGCTGCAATAACTCCACTACCTTATTGAGAATGTGCATGTATAATAGGATTCTGTTGTAAGACTTGCTGAGTACCTCCATACTCATGTTTGCTTAATTAATGTTTTCAGACGACAACCGCCCCCTCCGATGGGTTCTATGTAGACCTTGACGTCGACGAGTGAATAGCCACCCAGGTGGTGATCCAAGGCTTGTGAAGGGCCACTGTAGATAGAAGGGCTTCGTCAAGCCTTGTTTCTTTTTAGTGTCTGTACTCAGACTAGTTTGCTTTCGCATGTGCTTGTATGTTTGTATGACTTGAGTGTCGGGTCATGTGACCCCTATCTGGCTCCTCGGAGCCTTTTTAATAAAGTACTTGAGTTGTAGAGTTTCGTTGTGATGCCATGTTGTATGTACTCATATCGGGCATATTGTGTGTATGATTGAAATGCTTGGTATGAGTGGGATCCGACAATCTAGTTGTTTATTCTTGGCAGCCTCTCATATGGGGAAATGTAGTCTAGTGCTTCCTGAGCGATAGTGGTCCGCTTCTGCCAGTTCACGAGTCCTGCTAGCCCAGCACTACTTTCTGGACACTTGACTGGCCGGCATGTGTTTCACTTCGTTCTCGTGTATGCATCCTTCGGGGAAATGTCACGCGGTGACATCTAGAGTCCTGCCTAGCCTGCTATAGCCCGGGTCACCGGAGTCCTGTTAGCCCAGTGCTACAGCCTGGATTCATACGTTGATGACCGACATGCTCGATGTGATTCATGTATGCTTGTCCCCATGGGTTAGCGCCGCTTTGGGTTCACGACTAGCCATGTCGGCCCGGGTTCTCTGTCATGTGGATGCTAGCGACACTATCATATACGTTAGCCAAAAGGTGCAAACGGTCCCAGGCCATGGTAAGGCGACACCCGTGGGAATACCGTGCGTGAGGCCGCAAAGTGATATGAGGTGTTACCGGCTAGGTCGATGTGACTTGCAATCGGGGTCCTGACAGCAAACCCTTGAGAGGTTCGAACTCTGGGTGCATGCGAAGAACTGAACCCCAGGCTGCCCTCTCGACGATCCCTCGGCCTAGCTCAAAGAACTCAAGGGAAAGAAGACACGGCAGTTTACCCAAGTTTCGGCCACCTTGCGGTGTAAAACCCAACTCATGCTTTGTGGTGGATAGGCCTCGAGGGGCCAAGGATGAACTTGTACAATGTGAGAACAACCTCAGGAGGAGGAGTGTTCTTGGGAACGAGTGAGCTGGTGAGTGTGTGGATGGAATGGATCCCCTCTATGGTGGTGGCTAAGTCCTATTTATAGTGGCCTTGGTCCTCTTCCGAAATGAAGGCGGGAACGGATCCCACAATGGCCAAATTCAAAGGGAGACAACTAGTACATGCTATCCTGACAAAAGTAGTCTTCGCCTGCAATAGCCTCTGGTCGTGACGCCGTGCTGGGTTCGGCGATGACCACCGTCCTGCTGTCCTGGAGGTCTTGGTCCTGTTGCACGGGAATGGAAACCTTTGGCTGATTCCTCGGGACTCTGCGCCTGCGCTTGCCTCCTTTGCACCGAAGAGGAAATTGGTACACTGCGCCTGCTGGTGCCCGCCCGCCCTTGGTCGTCATGGCTCATGTCGTCTGAACCTCACGAGGTGAGGCTTGCATAGAAATCTCCGCTCCTCAGGAACCAGCCTGAGGAGGCCGCTCCTCGTGGAGGTCTTGGTGTCGTCCGCCTCACGAGGATTGGCCCCTCGCGAGGGTCTTGAGTTGTTGATGCTGAAGTTGGGCCATACCAGACCGTTGATGAAGCCACACCGTGGGCCGCAGGCAGGCAAGTCTGGGTACCCCCATTCCCAGAACAACGACAGGTTTTATTATTCATGCTAGAATTGTATTGATCGGAAAATTAAATACATGTGTGAATACATAAACAAATATCGTGTCCCTAGTAAGCCTCTACTAGACTAGCTCGTTGATCAAAGATGGTTAAGGTTTCCCAACCATAGACATGTGTTGTCATTTGATAACGGGATCACATCTTTAGGAGAATGATGTGATGGACAAGACCCAGCCGTTAGCTTAGCATATTGATCGTTCAGTTTATTGCTATTGCATTCTTAATGTCAAATACATATTCCTTCGACTATGAGATTATGAAACTCTCAAATATCGGAGGAATACCTTGTGTGCTATCAAGCATCACAACGTAACTGTGTGATCATAAAGATTCTGTACAGGTATCTCTAAAGGTGTTTGTTGACTTGGCATAGATCGAGATTAGGATTTGTCACTCGATTATCGGAGAGGTATCTCTAGGCCCTCTCGGTAATACACATCATAAGAAGACTTGCAAACAAAATGACTAAGGAGTTAGTTGTAGGATGATGTATTACGGAACGAGTAAAGAGACTTGCCAATAATGAGGTTGAACTAGGTATGAAGATACCGACGATCGAATCTCGGGCAAGTAACATACCGGTGGATAGAGGGAATTACGTATGTTGTCATAAGGTTCGACCGATAAAGATCTTCGTAGAATATGTAGGATCCAATAAGGGCATCCAGGTTTTACAATTGATTATTGACTGGAGAGGTGTCTTCATCATGTCTACATAGTTCTCGAACCCGTAGGGTCCGCACGCTTAACGTTCGTTGACAATGTAGTGTTATATGAGTTATATGGATTTGGTGACCAAATGTTGTTCGGAGTCCCGGATGAGATCACGGACATGATGAGGAGCTCCGTAATGGTCCGAAGGTAAAGGTTGATATATAGGACGACGATATTCGAACACCTGAAGAGTTTCAGAGTGCACCAGGTAGTCATCAGGTCACTGGAAGGGGTTCCGGACACCCCCGGTAGGTGTATGGGCCTAATGGGCCAAGGGGGGACAGACCAGCCCACAAGGGGGCTGGTGGGCCCCTCTCCCTGGCCGCCGGCCCTAGGGAAGGAAATGTGGAGGGCTAGCCAATCTTGACTTCCCCTTCTCATGGGAGAAAGGAAGGGGGGGGCGCCTCCCTCCCGTGCCTTTCCCCGTTCACCTAAAAAGGAGAGGGGTGCGGCTTGCGAGAGACCTCAAGTAGGATTCGGCCTACTTGTGGCGCCTCCTTGGCTGCTCCCTCCTTCCCCCACCTATATATATGTGGGAGGGGGTGCCACAGATAACCATGACAATCTCTTAGCCGTGTGCGGCGCCCCCCGCCACAGTTTTGTCCCTCGGTCATATTTTCGTAGTGCTTAGGCGAAGCCGTGCGGAGATACATCACCACCACCATCACCATGCCGTCGTGCTACCGGAACTCATCCACTACTTCCTCGTCTTGCTAGATCAAGCAGGCGAGGACGTCACTGAGCTGAATGTGTGCTGGACACACAGGTGTCATATGTTTGGTACTCGATCGGTTAGATCGCGATGAAGTTCGATTACATCAACCGCTTTTACAAATGCTTCCGCTTACGGTCTATGAGGGTATGTCGACACACTCTCCCCTCTCATTGCTATGCATCTCCATGGATAGATCTTGCGTGTGTGTAGAAATTTTTTTGTTTTCCATGCAACATTCCCCACGGTTGCATCCGAGCCAGGTCTATCCATAGATGATATGCACGAGTAGAACACAAAGAGTTGTGGGCGGTGATAGTCATACTGCTTACCACCAACGTCTTATTGATTTGGCAGTATTGTGGGATGAAGCGGCCCGAACCAACCATACATGTCCATGCACATGAGAACGGTTCCACCGACTAACATGCAACTTGTTTTGCATAAAAGGTGGTTGGCAGGTGTCTGTTTCTCCTACGTTAGTTGAATTGAATTTTATTGCGGCTGGTCCTTGAAGAAGGTTAAAACAACAATTTTATAATCACCATTTTGGTTTTTGCGTAGTTAAGAACGGTTCTTGCTAGAAGCCCGTAGCAGCCACGTAAAACTTGCAACAACAAAGTAGAGGACGTCTAACTTTTTTTGTTGGGCGTGTTGTGATGTTATATGGTCAAGACGTGATGTAATATACTTTATTGTATGAGATGATCATTGTGACGCCCATATAATCAAGCTACAGTAGTCCCCTGTTGATGATGCCACGTCACCACTGTTACTATTGCTAATCTCTCTTAGATTCAAAATTGGTTCGGATTCAAATTTAGAATAAAGTCAATGTTTAAAGTTTTCAAAATGTCAAAACTAAGTTGTTTGAACTATGGCAAATAATTCAAAGGTAATATTGGTGAAGTAACCACACTTTTATAAAACATTTAAATGCACTCAAATAAATAAAATAGTAGGTAAAACAATTAAATAAATGCCTTTTATAATTTCTAAAATATCAAACTATTATAATTAGGTGTGAAACTTTTTGTGGCTGTGGGTTATTTTTTAACTCAATTTATGGAGCATGTTGTATATTTTAGTAAAACTATTTTGCTTACTAAAGTAATAGAAACAGATATTAATAAAAGAAAAACAAAAGGTTAAACAAAACAAAAGAAAACCCCCTCCCCCTAGTGGACCTCGGCCCAGTTGGCCCAGCCGACCAGGCCGGCCCACATACCCCTCCCTCCTCCTCCTATTCACGAGGGGGTAGTGGAGGCCATCGCCGTGGCCACTGGCCATGCGCCGGGCATCCACGACCTCCCCCTCACCTATATCCCCCTCCACCGACGAGAACCCTACCTACACTCTCCCCCCTTGGCCACTCCTCTTCGCCTCTCGCCTCCCCTCGTGGATCTGGATGCGCCTGACTCTGCCATCACGGTGGGTTCCCTCGTCACCGCGGCCATCATCGTTCCCTTCGGCTAAGCTCAAGCCAGGAGCTTCCACTGCCCCTCCTTCGTTGACTCCAAGCAGCAGATCGAGTCCAGCCCCACTGCTTCAGTCGGATCCCTGTCTTCCTCATCTACGGTCACCGCCGCCAACTCCGTCGATTTGCCAGATATGACGCTCCTAACCTCTCGACGGGCCTCCTTGTGCCTCCTCAGTGAGCTCTGTGTCCAAATTCCCCCTTCTCCTCTTCGATTTGACGCCATAGGATGTTGCGACTACCACGCCCGAAGCTCCGGCGCCCGTACCTCCCCTGTACGCGCTCCGCTCTCGTCATGGCCGCCTCGTGCGCGCTCTTGGCCGCAAGTGCCCGCGTCACAACTTGATTGCTGCTTCGGCACTACTACTGCTTGGCCACTGCTACTGCCGCTACTTATGCTGCTATCGCTCTTCTGCTATTGCCGCTGCCGTTGCTGCTTCTACTACGGCTGCAACCTGCGGTTACTCCCTGCCCTACTACCCTCGCGCTCGTCGCCGGCCACCGCTCCGCGCCCCGCCTCTGCCATTCGGTCATGGTCATCGAGGGTGATTCCGCCTCAAGTGTGAACCTCAAGGGTGATTCCTCCCAAGTTCAACTTGACGATTACATCGAGTGGAATCCCTCAAGGGTGATTCCTCGAGTTTTCCCCCTTGAAGTTTTGGACACATGGTTACCCTAGCTTTACTACAGACCTTTGTTAAAGTCGGGTCATCCCCAAGGTGTACCCACGAGTTGATGTGAAAGTTGGGCGGGCCCAGAGAGCACCCCTGAGATAATTACGCGGCACGGCCAGGCATTCGGGGCCCTTGCCATAACTCCACGAGACAGGACGATGGGGTCATGTCGATCATGAGTCTCTCCTCGTTTTCACGAGCTCCTAATACACTAAAGGTTTGGGTATTTGTTCTCAGTTGGCCTTTGGCCTTTACTCACTAACCACCACACGGGAACAGTTATGGGAATTCATGTTTGTCAGACGTCTAGTTCAGCATTGTGGGTCTGTCGGGCCTGTACCATCCTTGATGAGGTGGTGCTCGTCCCGGCTCGTCGATAACGACCCGGAGTGCAATGGGTGATGGGCCCAAGACCCTGGAGTGCTTAGGATGTAGACCAACAGGGAACTCTCTGCAAAGCCTAGGTAGGGTTGCGACGTGTTGATCTTCTGAGGCTGGGCATTGACCCAGAAAGGTGTGTCCGACCAGAGTAATCAAGAGCTTTGGGTAATGTGGTGCACCCTTGCAGGGAAGTTATTTATTCGAATAGCTGTGTCCATGGTAACGGATGTTCAGACTTGTATCCTGATCTATTACAACTAGAAATGGATACTTGAGATATGTGATGGATATGTTGGCTCTTGGATTGCTTTCTTGCAGGGAGTCGAGGAAGGATCTCTGGGCATTAATTCTAAAAAATGTTCGTTAATTATAATATGCTATTATGTACTCTTCTGAATGCTGCAAGATGCTTGAGATGCTTGAAGATGCTAGTCTTCGATAGGCTAGGCCTTCCCTTCTATTCTGGCATTCTGCAGTTCAGTCCACAGATACAACCCTTCAATTTGCTACCAATGCATACTTAGTATAGATCCGATGCTTGCGAGTACTTTGGATGGGTACTGAGGGTTGCACTACAAAAAAAGACACATCCACATTTTGGGCCGAACGAAAAAAATTCTGTCATACTTATGACACTTCTATGACGATAATTGTGAAAAAACCTGGTATCATCATAGATGTGGTGGGATCCTACTACTATGACAAAAAGTCATGACATAAAATGGGCTTTTCGTCCTCGGCGGGCCGGAGATGCAGATTCATGACATTCTTTGGGCCGTCCATGACGGAAAAAACCGTGGTAGAAGCGAGGGAGAGGAAAATATCGGGGGAGTTCCCAGTTACGGTTGGTGGTCAGGGGCCGAGCGATGCACATTTCTCTCGTACGTACGCACGTGTGTGCGAGGCGTTGCGCTCTAACTGAACTCGAGTGAGGCGTTGGGCTCTAACTGAACCCGAGCGATTGCACTACAGGCTACGTGTTACTTAACTCGAGCGATCGATCGATCCCTTGCTGTTAACTGAACCCGAGTGATTCCTTCGCTACTGCTGCTAACTGAAGCTGATCGATGCTTCCTCTGGATGAACAGTGAGCGTCATTGGGGGGGTTTGCATGAACAGTTCCTGGTGGGGGGTTGGATGAACAGGACCCCGTGGTAGTAGAGGCCGCTGCCACTAGATGAACAGTACCCCGATCAATCGAGCCGGTGGAGGGTTGGATGAACAGGACCCCGTGGAGGGCTCGATGAACAGGACCCCATGGAGGGCTGGTTGAACAATAGCTGGTGGAGGGCTGGATGAATAGTAGCTTGTGGAGGGGTGGTTGAACAGGACCCCATGGAGAGGGCTGGTTGAACAGCAGCCAGTGGAGGAGCGTGCGGTGGAGGCTAGATGAACAGGAGCCCGTGGATGAACAGTCACAGGTGGAGGCTGGAGGAGGTCAGTGGTGCATGAACAGTAGCCCGTGGAGGCTGGAGGAGGTTGACTGTGGAGATGAACAGAATCCCATGGAGTCCCGTTTTGCGGTACGCCACACCCCTCCCGATGAACAGGACCCCCGTTTCGACCGTAGCGCTCCAACACAAGTCCGTTTCCTCCATTTTGCAGTATGCCACACCCCTCCCGATCAACAGGACCCCGGTTCGGCCGTAGGAGGTCCGTTTCCTCTCTTTTGCGGTATGCCAGACCCCTCCCGATGAACAGGATCCCGTTTCGACCGTGGTCGGTCGAACACAAGGTAGTTTCCTCCGTTCTGCGGTACGCCAGGCCTCGTTTCCATCAGCTGTTCCGTCCAAGCCGGTTGGCTCCCGATGAACAGCACGCTGTCGGCGTTCTGGGTATTGGGGTCCCCAGACTTGCCTGCTTGCAGCCCACGATGTGGCTAAGCCAGCAGGTTGTGCGGCCCATCTTCATCAGCAAGGCATCCAAGACTCTCGCGAGGGGCCAAGCATCGCGAGGCGGATGATGCAAGACCTCCTCAGGAGTGGCCTAGTCAGGAAGGCTCACGAGGAGCGGAGATATCAAAGTGGGGCAAACCTCACGAGGCTCTTGTGACGTGAGCCATGACGATCGGCGACAGGCGGCTGCCAGCGCGCGCAGCGTCCTTGTTTCCTCTTTGGTGCTAAGGAGGCCAGCGCGGGCTAGGAGTACCGAGGCATCAGGCAAAGGTTGCCATATCGGTGCAACGAGACGAAGACCAGAAGGACGGCAAGACGGAGGTCATCGTGGAGCCCAAGACGGCGTCACCACAGAGCTTTTCGCAGGTGAAGACCACTTTTGTCAGTATAGTTTGTACTAGTTGTCCCCCTTCAAATTTGCCCACCGTTGTTGGCTCCCTTCCCGCTCAATATTTGGGAAGAGGACCACGGCCTTGATACGTCTCCAACGTATCTATAATTTTTTATTGTTCCATGCTATTATATTACCTCTTTTGGAAGTTTATGGGCTTTATTTTACACATTTATATCATTTTTGGGACTAACCTATTGATCCGATGCCCAACCCATATTGCTGTTTTTTGCCTATTTTAGTATTTCAAAGAAAAGGAATATCAAACGGAGTCCAAACGGAATGAAACCTTCGGGAGCGTGATTTTTGGAACGAACGTGATCCGGAGAGCTTGGAGTGCAAGTCAAGAAGCTTCCAAGGATGCCACGAGATAGGAGGCCACGCCCCCCTGTATGGCGCGCCCCCCTGTCTCGTGGGCCCCTCGGGCGGCCACCGACGTACTTCTTCTTCCTATATACACCTACGTACCCCGAAAACACCCAGGGGCACCACGAAACACAATTTCCACCGTCAGAACCTTCTCAGATGCGAGATCCCATCTTGAGCCTTCGCGGCACTCTGCGGAGGGGGAATGAAGCACAGAGGGCCTCTACATCAACATCCTTGCCCCTCCGATGAGTTGTGAGTAGTTTACCACAGACCTCACGGGTCCATAGTTATTAGCTAGATGGCTTCTTCTCTCTTTTGGATCTCAATACAATGTTCTCCCCTCTCTTACGGAGATCTATTCGATGTAAACTCTTTTTGCGGTGTGTTTGTCGAGATCCAATGAATTGTGGGTTTATGATCAAGTTTATCTATGAATAATATTTGAATCTTCTCTGAATTCTTTTATGTATGATTGATTTATCTTTGCAAGTCTCTTCGAATTATCAGTTTGGTTTGGCCTACTAGATTGGTCTTTCTTGCCATGGGAGAAGTGCTTAGCTTTGGGTTCAATCTTCCGGTGTCGTTACCCAGTGACAGAAAGGGTTGCAAGGCACGTATTGTATTGTTGCCACCGAGGATAACAAGATGGGGTTTATATCATATTGCATGAGTTTATCCCTCTACATCATGTCATCTTGCTTAATGCGTTACTCTGTTCTTATGAACTTAATACTCTAGATGCATGCTGGATAGCGGTCGATGTGTGGAGTAATAGTAGTAGATGCAGGCAGGAGTCGGTCTACTTGTTATGGACGTGATGCCAATATACATGATCATGCCTAGATAATCTCATAACTATGCGCTTTTCTATCAATTGCTCGACAGTAATTTGTTCACCCACCGTAATACCTATGCTATCTTGAGAGAAGCCACTAGTGAAACGTATGGCCCCGGGGTCTATGTCTTATCATATTTTCTTTAAATCTACTTTTATTTGCATCTTTACTTTTTGCATCTATATTATAAAATACCAAAAATATATTTATCTTATCACTATCTTTATTAGATCTCACTTTCGCAAGTGGTCGTGAAGGGATTGACAACCCCTTTATTGCGTTGGTTGCGAGTTCTCAGTTTGTTTGTGTAGGTGCGTGGGACTTTTGAGGAGCCTCCTACTGGATTGATACCTTGGTTCTCAAAACTGAGGGAAATACTTCCGCTACACTTGCTGCATCACCCTCTCCTCTTTGAGGAAAACCAACGCAAGCTCAAGACGTAGCAACAAGGATTTCTGGCGCCGTTGCCGGGGAGGTCTTCGCTCAAGTCAAGACATACCAAGTACCCATCACAAACCCATCTCCCTCGCATTTACATTATTTGCCATTTGCCTCTCGTTTTCCTCTCCCCCACTTCACCCTTGCCGTGTTATTCGCCCTCTCTTTCCCAATCTCCTCCTATTTTCTTTTGCTCGCTTTCTTCCGCCTTGCTTTTGTTTGCCACTATGTCTGAAATTGGGGAGATTATCGTCGATATGGACAATAATGATAACACAGAAAATCCCGAGGCTCCGGCCGATGAACCCCCTATCTTGCATACTAACAAGTTTCAAATCGGTAGTGGTAACATCATTGGCAAAGGCGTTATTTAAGATTTCTTTACTTGTGCCGGTGCTTTACCTTCCATGGGTTGTTCTATTCTTCATAGAACTAGTAGTCTTGCAGATGCTATCGCTATGCTTGTAGTTGAACTTGAAAGACAATTTATGCATATGCATCCTTGCATACAAAGAATTTTCCTAGAATTCTCTAATATTGAGCATTCTTCTGTTAAGCGCGCTGTTACTATCTTTTTGGCTCATGAGTTTAGATTTATCATAAGAGAGGCCAAAGAAATCTTTACAAGACTATAGGGTGGACGCCGGTCGTCCTCCCATAGAAGCGATCCTCTATGATCAAGAGGAAATTAGACGTTTTCAATCTTCAGACTATGTCGCTTTTAATGAAAACCTTAGAAAAAAGGTTCCTACTAATGTCTTGGTTGATTGCATTAACGAGCTTAATAATGATTTTGCCCTTCGAAACAATGAGCTAGGATACTCTCTTGAGTATAGGCTCACAAGATTTTGCCAAAAGAATGCTTTTAGTGATGAAATAGTCGTGCACTATGAAGGGCCAAAGGAGGAACCCGTTCCTCCTGTGATTGATCTTGGGGATCTTTGTCCCACTAAATTTAGCCCTTTTGGTTGCTTTTGCTTGCCTCAAAGGAAACTTGCTGCCGAACGTAGAGAATATGAGATGAGCTTTCAAGATCTATCTTATTATTATGGCACTACTTAGATCTATCTTCGCTTTTATGCCTAGCTAGGGGCGTTAAACGATAGCGCTTGTTGGGAGGCAACCCAATTTTATTTTTAGTTTTTTGTTTTTGTTTCTGTTTAGGAATAAATAATCCATCTACCTTCTGTTTAGATGTGGTTTTATATTTTAATTAGTGTTTGTGCCAAGTTAAACCTATAGGATCTTCTTGCATAATAGTTATTTGATCTTGCTGTAATTTCCAGAAACTTTCGGTTCACGAAAACAATTGTTAAAAATCACCAGAACTTGATAAAATAGTGATTGCAATTGCTGCTGATCAATAAACAAATTTCGTAGGTCGTCCTATTTTGTCTGGATTATTGGAGTTCCAGAAGTTTGCATTAGTTACAGATTACTACAGACTGTTCTGTTTTTGACAGATTCTGTTTTTCGTGTGTTGTTTGCTTATTTTGATGAATCTATGGCCAATAAAATAGTTTATAATCCATAGAGAAGTTGGAATACAGTAGGTTTAACACCAAAATAAATAAATAATGAGTTCATTGCAGTACCTTATGTGGTGGTTTTGTTTTCTTTCACTAACGGAGCTTATAAGATTTCCTGTTGAGTTTTGTGTTGTGAAGTTTTCAAGTTTTGGGTAAAGCTTTTATGGACTATGGAATAAAGGGTGGCAAGAGCCTAAGCTTGGGCATGCCCAAGGCACCCCAAGATATTCAAGAATAGCCAAAAGCCTAAGCTTGGGGATGCCCAGGGAAGGCATCCCCTCTTTCTTCTTCGTTCTTTGGTAACTTTACTTGGAGCTATATTTTATTCGCCACATGATATGTGTTTTGCTTGGAGCGTCGTGTATTATATTAGTCTTTGCTTTTTAGTTTACCACAATCATCCTTCTGTACACACCTTTTGGGAGAAGCGTATTTGATTAGAATTTGCTAGAATACTCTATGTGTTTCACTTATATCTTTTGAGCTTGATAGTTTTTGCTCTAGTGCTTCACTTATATCTTTTAGAGCACGGTGGTGTCTTAATTTTGAAGAAATTTATAGTCTCTCATGCTTCACTTATATTATTTTTAGAGTCTTTTAGAACAGCATGGTATTTGCTATTGTCACAAAGTTGGTCCTAGAATGATGAGCATCCAAATTGGGTATAATAAAAACTATCATAGGAAGTTAATTGGATGCTATGATCAACTTGATACTTGATAATTGTTTTGAGATATGGAGGTAGTGATATTAAAGTCATGCTAGTTGGGCGACTATGAATTTAAAGAATGCTTGTATTGAAGTTGCAAGTCCCGTAGGATGCACGTATGGTTAAAGTTATGTAACAAATTTGAAACATGAAGTGTACCTGGCGTGTGCATCCTTATGAGTGGCGGTCGGGGACAAGTGATGGTCTTTTCCTACCAATCTATCCCCCTAGGAGCATGCGCGTAGTACTTGATTTTTGATGACTTCTAAATTTTTGCAATAAGTACATGAGTTCTTTTGACTAATGTTGATTCCATGGATTATTTGCACTTTTACCTTCCCGCCTTTGCTAGCCTTTCGGTGCCGTGCATTGACCTTTCTCACCTTGAGAGTTGGTGCAAACTTCGCCAGTGCATCCAAACCCCGTGATACGATACGCTCTATCACACATAAACCTCCTTATATCTTCCTCAAAACAGCCACCATACCTACCTATTATGGCATTTCCATAGCCATTCCAAGATATATTGCCATGCAACTTTCCACCATTCCGTTCTTCATCATCATGACATACTTTACTTTTGTCATATTTCCATTGCATGATCATGTAGTTGACATCGTATTTGTGGCAAAGCCACCATGCATTATTTTTCATACATGTGACTCTTGATTCATTGCACCATCCCGGTAGACCGCCGGAGGCATTCATATAGAGTCATATCTTGTTTTAGTTTTGAGTTGTAATTCTTGAGTTGTAAATCCATAAAAGTGTGATGATCTTCATTATTAGAGCATTGTCCTAGTGAGCAAAGGATGATGAAGGCTATGATTCCCCCACAAGTCGGGATGAGACTTCGGACTTTACAAAAAGAAAAAAAAGAAAGAAAAAAAGGAGAAAGGCCAAAAAGAAAGTAAAAAGAAGGCCAAAGAAAAAAAAGAAAGAAAAAAAAGAAAAAAAAGAGAAAATAAAATGAGAGAAAAAGAGAGAAGGGACAATGCTACTATCTCTTTTTCCACAGTTGTGCTTCAAAGTAGCACCATGATCTTCATAGAGAGTCTCCTATGTTGTCACATTCATATACTAAGTGGGAATTTTTCATTATAGAACTTGGCTCGTATATTCCAATGATGGGCTTCCTCAAATGCCCTAGGTCTTTGTGAGCAAGCAAGTTGGATGCACACCCACTTAGTTTCTTTCGTTGAGCTTTCATATATTTATAGCTCTAGTGCATCTGTTGCATAGCAATCCCTACTCCTCATGTTGACATCAATTGATGGGCATCTCCATAGCCCGTTGATTATCCTCGTCAATGTGAGACTTTCTCCTTTTTTGTCTTCTCCACACAATCCCCATCATCATATTCTATTCCACCCATAGTGCTATATCCATGGCTCATGCTCATGTATTGCGTGAAGGTTGAAAAAGTTTGAGATTATTTAAGTATGAAACAATTGCTTGGCTTGTCATCGGGGGTATAGAAGTTGGGAACATCTTTGTGTGACGAAAATGAGCATAGCCTAACTATATGATTTTGTAGGGATGAACTTTCTTTTGCCATGTTATTTTCAGAAGACATGATTACTTTGATTAGTATGCTTGAAGTATTACTATTTCTTTTATCAATATGAACTTTTATTTTGTATTCAATTGGATTGAACATTCATGCCACAATAAAGAAAATTAAATTATGAATTATGCTAGGTAGCATTCCACATCAAAAATTCTCTTTTTATCATTTACCTACTCGAGGACGAGCAGGAATTAAGCTTGGGGATGCTTCATACGTCTCCAACGTATCTATAATTTTTTATTGTTCCATGCTATTATATTACCTCTTTTGGATGTTTATGGGCTTTATTTTACACATTTATATCATTTTTGGGACTAACCTACTAATCGGAGGCCCAGCCCATATTGCTGTTTTTTTTGCCTATTTCAGTATTTCGAAGAAAAGGAATATCAAACGGAGTCCAAACGGAATGAAACCTTCGGGAGCGTGATTTTTGGAACGAACGTGATCCGGAGAGCTTGGAGTGCATGTCAAGAAGCTTCCGAGGAAGCCACGAGATAGGAGGCCGCCCCCCTGTAGGGCGCGCCCCCTGTCTCGTGGGCCACTCGGGCGGCCACCGACGTACTTCTTCTTCCTATATATACCTACGTACCCCGAAAACACCTAGGGGCACCACAAAACACAATTTCCACCGCCGTAACCTTCTATATCCGCGAGATCCCATCTTGGAGCCTTCGCCGGCACTCTGCCGGAGGGGGAATCAAGCACGGAGGGCCACTACATCAACATCCTTGCCCCTCCGATGAGTTGTGAGTAGTTTACCACAGACCTACGGGTCCATAGTTATTAGCTACATGGCTTCTTCTCTCTTTTTGGATCTCAATACAATGTTCTCCCCCTCTCTTGTGGAGATCTATTCGATGTAAACTCTTTTTGCGGTGCGTTTGTCGAGATCCGATGAATTGTGGGTTTATGATCAAGTTTATCTATGAATAATATTTGAATCGTTACTGAATTCTTTTATGTATGATTGAGTTATCTTTGCAAGTCTCTTTGAATTATCAGTTTGGTTTGGCCTACTAGATTGGTCTTTCTTGCCATGGGATAAGTACTTAGCTTTGGGTTCAATCTTGCGGTGTCCTTACCCTGTGACAGAAAGGGTTGCAAGGCACGTATTGTATTGTTGCCATCCAGGATAACAAGATGGGGATTATATCATATTGCATGAGTTTATCCCTCTACATCATATCATCTTGCTTAATGCGTTACTCTATTCTTATGAACTTAATACTCTAGATGCATGCTGGATAGCGGTTGATGTGTGGAGTAATAGTAGTAGATGCAGGCAGGAGTCGGTCTACTTGTTATGGACGTGATGCCTATATACATGATCATGCCTAGATAATCTCTTATCATATTTGCTTTCAATCTACTTTTATTTGCATCTTTACTTTTTGCATCTATATTATAAAATACCAAAAATATATTTATCTTATCATACTATCTTTATAAGATCTCACTTTCGCAAGTGGCTGTGAAGGGATTGACAACCCCTTTATTGCGTTGGTTGCGAGTTCTCAGTTTGTTTGTGTACGTGCGTGGGTCTTTTGAGGAGCCTCCTACTGGATTGATACCTTGGTTCTCAAAACTAGGGAAATACTTATGCTACACTTGCTGCATCACCCTCTCCTCTTCGAGTGAAACCAACGCAAGCTCAAGACGTAGCACGCCTATATAAGTAGAGCTAGCCACCACAGTAGGGAGGGGAGAGTTCTGATCCACCAGTTCACCGAGCAAAAGAACACCTCAACCTCAGGAGGCTGTTCTTCACTTTGTACTGTTCATCATCAGCCCAAGACGCAATCCACCATCACCACACTGGAGTAGGGTATTACACCACAACGGTGGCCCGAACCAGTATAAATCTCGTGTCTTTCTGTGTTGTGAGTTCGTCGAGTTCGTCCGCGAGATCTTAGCGAGCTAGGCCGTAGATCGGTAGGAGGGAAAGACTTCGCGCGCACCCCAGTGTTCGAACCTTAAGGGTTTGCCGGAACCCCACATCCGACATTTGGCGTGCCAGGTAGGGGTGCGCTGGAGCTTCTTCTCCGCCAATCGGCTTGCCGACGCTCCGCGGCCACGATGTCCGACGACCCAAGAGCCGAATCCGGCCGCTGGGCAGCCCGGTCGGCGCCGCCCGCCCATGAAGACCTCAACCCCGCGCTCCAGGCGGCACGAGCGCCGTCCAATCCTGCAGGGCGCGGGCGACGCGGCCAGGCGTCGTCTACCCTCACTCCACGGCAAGTGCGAGATGCTGCCAGAGCAGCAAGCCACGCCGCGGCAACGATGCCGCACTCGCGGCGGGAACAAGCAAACATGCGGGCAACACTCACCGTGGCAAGGGAGCTGCTGCGGTGCCGACTGATGGAAAGCGGCCAGGACGCACTGCTGGAATGCGTTGCTGAGCTGCTGGACGCGGCGGCGTTGGGAATGCCGCCTTTCTATCATCAGCTCCCTCCCCAGGCCGCTACAGGGATTCACGGCGGGCCACGCCGCCACCACGCACCGTCAGGTGCGCCAGGGTGCTTCATCAACACCAGCATGGCCAGCAGCGCCGGGGGCTGTGCCGCCCCCATACTGCCCGCAACAAGCATGAGCACAAGCGTCGCCTCCCATGGCCCAAGTGGGATGCCTCGCTATCACCCTCAGGATGCCGCGCTGGGCCGGGCAACATGGAGTGTGGGGCACTACGGCGATGTGTTCGGGGTAACAGCCCCGGAAGCCTACGTGCCCCGCATGACGGACCAGGAGTACAAACCGGAGGACGACCCCGGCTCGTTCGTTGGAGAAGATTGGGAAGAAGGGACGCTAGGAGTCGAAGCCTTCCAGGAGCCGCCGGGAAACCACCACGACCGCATGTTCGACGACCACTACAGGGTACCCCTAATCCCTCAGGAACAAGCTTATGCTAACCATGAGTCGCAGGAGGAACAGATCACCGCAACGGCCAGCGGCCCCAGCTCGACGACCCCCTTGCCGGCGGGAGGATCACGTTGGGGGCTGCAGGAGAGTGGTCGGGATCCAGGCACCTCCCCACGGCGCGCGAAGCCAGGGTCACCCGGAGGTAGGCCCTCTGACGGGGAGGCTTCAACGGCCCTTCCCCCGGCACAGGACTTGTGGTCGCCGAGGGCACCGCTGGCGTCCCCTTTCCCTCTTTTGTGTCATCCTGGTAACCGGTCGGCTGAAAGGAGGTCAAGGGTGGCACAAGGCTGGCCCCTCGTTTGGCGATATGAAGCAAGGCCGGTACCCATGAAGAAGGCCCAGTGCCAGTGAAGCTCGCCGCCCGCGACACTCTCACGTAATGATGAGTTGGGGCTGTACACGCCCCGGAGTCTCAGGAGAGTCGGCCTCAGCCCCTGGGGCTCCCTCCCACGCCTAGTGGCAGCACTTAGCTCCGCGCTGATGAGAAGACTTGAAGACCGGAAGACTAGACTAGGTGCCGGACGCGGCCTTTTGCTTTGAATCTCTCTTTCTGTAGCTTTGCTTTCTGGATCTGGATTTAAGTTGAAGCCGAATTTTTATCGATGCGCGCGGGGGGAGCCTTTTCTCGTTCTAGCAATTTCTTGCCTTCTGGATCTCGTTTTGTCTGGGACTCATGTCCATCGCCTTTCCCTCACGAGCTCCTCACGAGCTAGACCGCACGAAGCACACGCTCGTCAAGCATGCGCTAGCGCTGTGGCTGGTGCTTGATACGTCTCCGTCGTATCTACTTTTCCAAACACTTTTGCCCTTGTTTTGGACTCTAACTTGCATGATTTGAATGGAACTAACCCGGACTGACGCTATTTTCAGCAGAATTTCCATGGTGCTATTTATGTGCAGAAACAAAAGTTCTCGGAATGACCTAAAACTCCACGGAACGTCTATTTGGAAATAATAAAAAATCCTTGCCAAAGATGAAGACCAGGGTGCCCACACCCTTTCCACGAGGGTGGGGGCGCGCCCTCCCCCCTAGGGCGCGCCCCCCTACCTCGTGGGCCCCCTGGAGCTCCTCCGACGCCAACTCTATATATTTGCTTTCGAGGAGAAAAAACCAAGAAGAAGAAATCATCGCGTTTTACAATACGGAGCCGCCGCCAAGCCCTAAAACCTCTCGGGAGGGCTGATCTAGAGTCCGTTCGGGGCTCTGGAGAGGGGGATTCATCGTCGTCGTCATCATCAACCATCCTCCATCACCAATTTCATAATGCTCCCCGCCGTGCGTGAGTAATTCCATCATAGGCTTGCTGGACAGTGATGGGTTGGATGAGATCTATCATGTAATCGAGTTGGTTTTGTTAGGGTTTGATCCCTAGTATCCACTATGTTCTGAGATTGATGTTGCTATGACTTTGCTATGCTTAATGTTTGTCACTAGGGTGTCACATCCCTAGAATTGCTTGACATTAGTTGCATTAAGGCATTCATGTCATCATGTTAATTTTCATGAAAATTGAAATGGGGATTTGTGAAACCCTCAGAATCACTTGTGGAAATGACCTAAATAAAAATCGCTCCAAAAAGGTCCAAGAAAATGCTCATGTGGCCCTCTGAAAATATTGGACAGAGTTAACAATCTAACCAATATTTTTAGGATCTCATAAGTATTTATTTTGGGCATTTGGAATTAATACGGTAAATATTTGTCTTGGATATATATTACTATGTATATAAAATATTGTCCAAAGTTGTGCCCTTTTGTTGAGGAGCTCTGGAATGATATAGTTAGCTCCTGCAAAAATTGGCATAATTAATTAAATTGGTTTAGTATTTTAAATAAACCAAAACAAATGTCAGAAAATAATAAAAGGAAACGAAATAGGTAAACTTACCTAATTTACTCGGCGCCTAGCTCTGTGGCGGCCCAGCCTTCTGCGGCTCTGGCCTGCCCAGTGCCCACCGACCGCCAAGTGCTGCCGCCCCTTCCTCGCGCCAGAGGACAGGGGCACGCCACGGCCAGGCAGCCACGCAGTCCGCCACGCCACCTGCCTGCCTGCCTCCTCGCCGCTCTGGACGCTGAACGACGCCACGCGCCCGGTCCTTCCCCACTCTCTCGCCCCCTCCCCGAGCTCTCTCCTCTCTCTCACCGAACGCCACCGAGAGCGCCACTGCTGCGCCGCCGCCATGCCACCGCCCTTCCTTGCCTCGCCGGCGTGCCCAAGAGCTCCGCCTCGCCGCCCGGACCTCTCCGCTGACCCACGCGTCCCCAAACGCCTCGAAGCGCCGACCTCGCCCTCGTTTCAACCTCGGGCACCCGAGCCGCCTCCGGTCGATTCGGCGCCGCCAGGACCTCCCCGAGCTCACTGATTCCCTCTCCGACCCCGCGGTGAGCTCCTCTTCCTTTCCCCTCATCCCCCTCTGTCTCACGCGCCCTGTAGTCGCCGCCCCACGGGCACCCGAAGCCGCCGTCCGCCATGGCCGGCGAGCTCCGTGCCCCGAGCCTCCGCCTCGCCTAGCAGCTCCGACGCACTCCCGCTGCCCTCTAGGTGCTGCCTAGCACCTCCGCTCACTCCCCTACGAGCCACAACACCGCGGCCGCCCTAGCCGAACTCCGGCGCCGCCCGGCTCTACTCCGCGAACACCGCCGCCCGACCCCGCTATCCCCACCAAGAACCTCAACAGATCCCGGCTCCCGTGAGGTACTCTCCTGCCCTTTTGGTGGCCGGAATGGCCATTTGCACTCGCGCCGCCGCGTCGGGTTCGCCGGCGGCTAAACGCCGGCGCCCGCTGACCGCTGACCGGCGTGGGTTGACCCCTGCCTGGTTTGACCTCCCCCTCTCCTCACTGACATGCGGGCCCCGCCCGACTAACTACTCTAGTTAGGTTTTAAACTAACTTAACTAACCGGGTTAGTGCTAATTAACCAGATTAGTTTAGTTAGACACTGACGTGTGGCCCCCACACGTCAGGTTTGACCTGGACCGCACCCAGTTGACCGCTGACGTCACACTGACGTCAGGCTGACGCAGTATATATTTTCTAGATTTAATTTAATTCAGTAAAATTCAGAAAATATCCTAAACTTCTAAAAATCATATAAATTCAACCGTAACTCGGATGGAAATAATTTATATATGAAAAATGATCAGAAAAATATGAAGAATCTGTTTATGCCATGATCATGCATGTTTGAACAAGTTAACATCACTGAATAGGATGAATCATGATTAGGTAATTTAGAAATAGTATTTTGAGTTGGAATTCAACCTTGTTTGAATTCCACTCCAACTAACTTGGATTATTATTGCATTAGGTAAATTCAGTACCTTAATATGACATGTCATTCATGTGAATGTGCATTGCATTGATTGTGTTCTCTCTTATTGCCGGTAATTGTCCCCTCCCGGTAGACGATGTACCAACGATGATTATTCGATGACACCGATGAAGAACTATTATCTTCGAAGTGCCGTGCAAGCAAAACCCCTTGTTCATTCCGATACAATCCCACTCTCTCGCTCCTGCTCTATTTTATTGCATTAGGACAACAACGATTCAATCTGTTACTTGCTGCGTAGCTGAACCCTTGATCCTTGCATGACCTGTCATTCCACAAGAATTAGATGAAACCCACTAGCATGAGTAGGAGTTGTTTGAGCCCATGTTGTGCCTACTCATTTATGCTTGTTTGTCATGCCTGCTATCGCTTAGAGTTGAGTCGGTCTGATTCATCGGGAATGAATTGGAAAGTGGTGAACATGTCCTACTGTGTGTGAGCTAAGTGTGGGAACACGATTTGGTAAAGGTAGCGGTGAGAGGCCATGTAGGAGTACATGGTGGGTTGTCTCATTGCAGCCGTCCTCAGGAACTGAGTTCTGTGTTTGTGATCCATGAACAGTTACTACCGCACATTGGGTTCCGGTAACTCGACCCCTCTCGACTTATTAATCAACTTGATCTCTGTCCGTGAGTTGCAACTAGTTTCGGTGTTTGTAGGTAGTGTTAGTAGTCTACCAAGTGGCACCCGTGCATGTGGGCTTGGGACAGACTAGGCACAAGGGTACGGTGTACCAAGTGGCACCGGTTGGTGGGCTTGGGAACCCTGCTCACATCGCTTGGGGCCGTGAGCGACACCCGGCCGGATCTCCTTGCGGATGGAACCCAATAGGCGATAAACCCGGACGAGAGACTTGTGTGGTTAGTCGGTCGTGGCCGACTCCCTCGCCCGGCTTCCGCTTGAAGGTTGCCGAGGTACATGACGGTACAGGGCGATAAGTGGCGAGAGCGTGTGAAGAAGTACACCCTGCAGGGTTATCGTTATCTATTCAATAGCCGGATTCCTCGGATATGGAAACTTGGACCCTTGCATAGTTCATAGACAAGTGAAAGTGGATACTCTAAAATGCGCAAGATAAGCGTGAGTGCTATGGATGGCGTTCTCGTGGGAAGACGGAGCGGGTCCATAGTGGTGTATTGATATGGTGAATATGTGGACTCGTGTGCGCCACCTCAAAAGAGTTACTTGCAATGTAGTTCAGGATAGCCACCGAGTCAAAGCTGGCTTGCTGCAGTCAAACTCCACCACCCCTTTTGATAATGATGCATATGTAGTTAGTTCGATGTAAGTCTTGCTGAGTACAATTGTACTCACGCTTGCTTATTTTATGTTTTGCAGAGAGACGCTGGTCTCGCTAGTAGTTCCGCTTGGACTTGACGTTTAGCTTGTTACCTCAGCTACGATCTTGTGCCTCGGCAGGATTTGGTAGATAGTCAGGCTTCTCAGCCTTTTTCATTTATAGTTGTCTGTACTCAGACATGTTTAGCTTCCGCTTGTGCTTTGACTTGTATGCTCTGAGTGTTGGGTCATGAGACCCATGTTTGTAATATCTCGCTCTTCGGAGCCTAATGTATTATATTTGAGTCGTAGAGTTATGTTGTG
This sequence comes from Aegilops longissima, assembly GCA_021605205.1. Classification (NCBI taxonomy): domain Eukaryota; kingdom Viridiplantae; phylum Streptophyta; class Magnoliopsida; order Poales; family Poaceae; genus Aegilops; species Aegilops longissima. The sequence goes on from CM038677.1 coordinate 312,288,235, forward strand.
ATGCCACGTCGTATTTACACATATTGAGCATATTGTGTGTATGTTTGAAATGCTTGATATGTGTGGGATCCGACAAACTAGTTGTTTATCCTTGGCAGCCTCTCATATGGGGAAATGTAGTCTCGTGCCTCCGAGCGATAGTAGTCCGCTTCTGCCCGGTTCACCGAGTCCTGCTAGCCCAAAGACTACCGCTTGGACACTTGATCGGCGGCATGTGTCTCACTTCCTTATGTCTGTCCCTTGGAAATGTCACGCGGTGTTATTCGAGTCCTGCCTAGCTCTGCTACAGCCCGGGATACCGAGTCCTGTTAGCCCAGCGCTACAGCCCGAATACATAAGTTGATGACCGACATGCTCGATGTGATTCATGTATGCCTGTCCCCATGGGTTAGCGCCGCTTTGGGTTCACGACTAGCCATGTCGGCCCGGTTCTTTGTCATATGGATGCTAGCGACACTATCATATACGTGAGCCAAAAGACGCAAACGGTCCCGGCCATGGTAAGGCGACACCTGGGAATACCGTGCGTGAGGCCGCAAAGTGATATGATGTGTTACATGCTAGATCGGTGTGACTTAGGATCGGGTCCCGACAGCGTTGGTATCGAGCCCGATGCTCAGAGGATTACCAAGCCAAACTGGTCAAGTTGAGTCTAGAAATGCTTTAGTTATATAAGGAATTGATTGTGGAAGGAACGTAAGGCTCTTTTTACTCCTTATACCTCATGGCCTTCTGATCTGAGTCATCCTCTTCTCTTCTACGGGGTTTAAGAACTAGGCTTCTCATCTATCTATTAGGATGACGTGTTACTAACCCATAGACCTGTAAGATTGTTGGTTTTAACCCCCAGTTCAGTTCCTACTATTTCTGTATGATAACTATTGATCCCAGAATCTTGTTATAATGTTGTTGAGTGGTTATGCCACCATTTTCTGCGGGATGTCTCAAATCATTTTGAGCATTTACAGCCGTTATGCTGTCCGAGTCATCCCAGGTCTCTAAATAGTCTGATGCATTTGCAATCCTTTCCTTCTGTTCCCGATGTCCTCTTTGGTCAGAATAAGCACACTAACCGGTGCGTTGGGGTAATTTATTGCCTTGACATATATGTTGGAACTACTATTATGACCCTAGGTGTTTAGGAAGTCACCTAGCAATTTAGTAATGCTTTTGTATCCCCAGTGTGATGATTCTGGCCATCATCTCGAAAGCATTCCGTGATGCCATTTAGTAGTAGGCATTCTACTCCTGGGTTGCTGGACCCGAGATTCATCCTACTTCGTGTTGTTAGTATTTGCTAGTGCCTTTAGGATATTAGTAACCTTGGCGATAGTCCTCGAAGTCCGTGGTATTCTCCTTCTTCCAAATACCATGAACCGCTTATGGCAGAAGTTCCTCGTTGAACCAATACATCACAGTAAGAGTGCTCTTGAGGAGTACTCCATCCATATTGTGACTCTGCCAATTCTACCTTTCTGCATGGGTTATCCAGAAGAAATGTTGAACTTGCTCGACATACTAATCTGTGCATCCACAACTCAGAAAATTATATGTTCCTTTGAGTTGTTCTCTTAGATGCCTTCTGACCTTCATCTATCAATTGATAGCCAAGGGTATGTGTGCATTTGTGTTCATCGATGCATTTTATCCTTGTGGTCCGTCAAGCCATTCTATTCTGGAATGACTAGGAGAAACAAACTCCAGTACCTCATCCATTTCTAGGATTAGGTCAAAGCAATTGTATTCCGCAGATCAAAGTGCCATCCAGCTTTTGATTCTGTTCTACCCTGAAGTATTGCCATCTTATGTCAAGAATGTCATGGGAATTGCACAACCTCCTAGGAATTCTTGATGCAGTGATACTTCTCATCATCATTGTTCATTTCTCGGTTCCGTGTCGATGCAACCGGAAAGCCGACAAGTGAATTGTGATGTGTGAAATCAATACTCCGAGCAACTTGTTGCTTGGCAGCTAATGGACATTATCCTCATTCTTGGCATGTTGGTGATTAAAACATCATCCTGAGATTGATCGTGCTACCTAGTCCTTAGTTCTGGTGCACCCTTCGATCTATGAGTTAGGATTCTGTCAAGTCCTCACTCGTTCGATCATATCGTCTTGCCCTCAAAAGCAAGATTGTTCTCGAGCTTAGTAACATACCAGTGGTTCGTGACTTTCCAATTATCTTCTTGGAAGTGTTACCGGGTTGTTCCCTGACTGTTATGTTGAGCTCGTGATCAAGTTGGTTTCTTATGAACCACCCTTCTCCAAGAATCTGTGTTGAATACCCCTGAGCTAGTCGGTTAAGCTAGACAACAACTTGGAGAGTTGGAAGATAAAAGCTTGTCCAACTTAGTTCGTTCCAAAGGGATATTCTTGTGTAGTGTGTGTTGAAGAAGGATGATATCTTCATCGACTGGTCCCTGTGATCAGTTGCTGAACCTATTGTCTTATCAACTCTTTGATTCGAGTATGGGCCATTGTCGAGTCAAATCAGAACCAATGATATCCGTAATGTTGTCTTACTCGTGGTTAATCCCTCGAGCATACCCATTACATCTTTGGTCTGACCAATACTATCACGTGTTCACATGATGGTGGAAGTCCAGTGATATGGAAATTCCGATGAGTTGCTGTTGAGCCCATCAGTAGCATTTTGTCTCCCCCACGAGTCATGTTGAGCATCAACCTAGTATTGGAAACTTGTGTAAGCAATTCTTCGTGTTTCGTTCATGAAGCATATGTTTGGATGAAAGTAGTGACTTCCTCTAATTCGTGTGCATCTGGTGTAAGTTGCCGCCATGAATTTGAGAAAGGTTTGTTTTGTTTCTTCCGAACCATCCCAAGTCACCATGCACGCATAAGTATTCTATGGTCTGATAGACTGATCATCTTCATTCCATATGGATTCCATAGCACACCAAGCCACTGATTGATTTGTTCAAGGAAAGGAAGTTCCTTCTTAAGAGCATGCCTTATGCAAGGACTTCAATATCCTCGAACATGGTTCCCAACCTGAACTCGGTAGTGTTCTATTATAAGACTACCATGTGGTCATGCTTGTCTGGGACAACATGTTCACATGTTTGTAGCAAAACCAGCTCACGTTTTGGAGCTTGCTATCGTAGTTCATATCCCGAGAATCTCGCAACGCCATCTCGTCGAATTGTGTTGCAACCCTTCCTATCAGACATGGTAAGTCTGAAATATCCTAACACCAACCAGATCTGAATCTCAGGCAGATATGATGGTTGGAACATTCCAACAGCTGCCTTTCGTTCCCAGCTTGCACCGTCCTTGTGCTATCTCGCTATAGACTGTCTTCTTAGCAATTCTTGTCCAGGTTTATCTTCAACAGTGGATTTACCATGGGTCCCCTCCACCTCCGATGATAAGCAAGAATCATCCATTGCGTTGTCTTCAACAAGGTAGTCCACATTATCCATTCTAGTCCGGGTGTACCATTCCTTTGCACTCCACCAAATGATCGCTCGTGATTGCCTTAGGCTGGTATAAAGAGTTCCAATGATCTATGGATCAAAAGTAATTCTTTTTGCCACTTAAGGGAATAGTTCCTTGCGCCACCTTCCTCGAGGTGTCCCGTTACGGGATCATGGTGAATATTTCCTCGCCACCATGATACCATCCACCATCTTCCTAAAGCGTGGAATTGTTGCCACTAATCAAACTTCGTTGTTGTTCTTCCATCCCCCTCGATGCATTTTGTGTCTCAACTCGAGATGTGACACCGTCTCAGTCCGTGAGTTGATCATGTTTACCTGATCTTCATTAAGATCGAATCATGTAGGGTTTCCCCTTCTTTCTGTTGTCGAGTCGGGTGAAGATCTCGAAGACGTCAAGATCAAGAAGATGGAGTGAACCAACATCTTCGAGAAGGCGATGGGATCATGGAGATTGTAATAGTTGCGACCTTGTTTTTCCCCTTACCTCACGTCTTGAATCTCGGGGCGAGATTCTTGTTTAGTGGGGGTGAGTTGTCACATCCCTAGAATTGCTTGACATTAGTTGCATTAAGGCATTCATGTCATCATGTTAATTTTCATGAAAATTGAAATGGGGATTTGTGAAACCCTCAGAATCACTTTTGGAAATGACCTAAATAAAATCGCTCCAAAAGGTCCAAGAAAATGCTCATGTGGTTCTCTCAAAATATTGGACAGAGTTAACAATCTAACCAATATTTTAGGATCTCATAAGTATTTATTTTGGGCATTTGGAATTAATACGATAAATATTTGTCTTGGATATATATTACTATGTATATAAAATATTGTCCAAAGTTGTGCCCTTTTGTTGAGGAGCTCGAATGATATAGTTAGCTCCTCCAAAAATTGGCATAATTAATTAAATTGGTTTAGTATTTTAAATAAACCAAAACAAATGTCGAAAAATAATAAAAGGAAACGAAATAGGTAAACTTACCTAATTTACAGGCGCTTAGCTCCTGTGGCGGCCCAACCATGGCTTGGCTCGCCCAGCCCAGCCAGCCGACCGCCAAGTGCTGTCGCCCCTTCCTCGCCAGAGGATAGGCACGCGCCCAGCCTGCCACAGCCCACGCGTCCGCCACGCCACCTGCCTGCCTGCCTCCTCCCCTCGCTGGCTCTGACGCTCGAACGACGCCACGCGCCCGGTCCTTCCCCACTCTCTCGCCTCCCCCTCCCGAGCTCTCTCCCTCTCGCACCGAACGCCACCGAGAGCGCCACTGCTGCCGCCATGCCACCGCCCTTCCCTTGCCTCGCCAGCGTGCCCAAGAGCTCCGCCTCGCCGCCCGGACCTCTCCGCTGACCCACGCGTCCCCAAACGCCTCGAAGCGCCGACCTCGCCTCGTTTTCAACCTCGGGCACCCGAGCCGCCTCCGGCCGATTCGGCGCCGCCAGACCTCCCGAGCTCACTGATTCCCTCTCCGACCCAGGTGAGCTCCTCTTCCTTTCCCTCATCCCCCTCTGTCTCCACGCTACCAGTAGTCGCCGCCTGGGCACCCGGCCGCCCGTCCGCCATGGCCGGCGAGCCTCAGCCCCCGAAGCCGCCTCGCCTAGCAGCTCCGACGACTCCGCTGCCCTCTAGGTGCTGCCTAGCACCTCCGTTCACTCCCCTCGAGCCACAACACATGCTGCCGCTTAGCCGAACTCCGGCGCCGCCTGGCTCTACTCCGGCGAACACCGCCGCCTGACCCCTGCTATCCCCACCAAGAACCTCAACAGATCCCGGCTCCCGTGAGGTACTCTCCCGGCCCTTTTGGTGGCCGGAATGGCCATTTGCACTCGCGCGCGCTGGCCGGGTTCGCTGGCTGCTAAACGCCGGGCGCCACGATCGCTGACCGGCGTGGGTTGACCCTGCCTGGTTTGACCTCCCCTCTCCTCATCGACATGCGGGCCCGCCCGACTAACTACTCTAGTTAGGTTTTAAACTAACTTAACTAACCGGGTTAGTGCTAATTAACCAGATTAGTTTAGTTAGACACCGACGCAGGGCCCCCACACGCCAGTTTGACCTGGACCGCACCCAGTTGACGGCGACGTCACATCGACGTCAGTCGACGCAGATATATTTTTCTAGATTTAATTTAATTCAGAAAATTCAGAAAATATCCTAAACTTCTAAAATCATATAAATTCAACCGTAACTCGGATGGAAATAATTTATATATGAAAATGATCAGAAAAATATGAAGAATCTGTTTATGCCATGATCATGCATGTTTGAACAAGTTAACATCACTGAATAGGATGAATCATGATTAGGTAATTTAGGAAATAGTATTTTGAGTTGGAATTCAACCTTGTTTGAATTCCACTCCAACTAACTTGGATTATTATTGCATTAGGTAAATTCAGTACCTTAATATGACATGTCATTCATGTGAATGTGCATTGCATTGATTGTGTTCTCTCTTATTGCCGGTAATTGTCCCCTCCCGGTAGACGATGTACCGACGATGATTATTCGATGACACCGATGAAGAACTATTATCTTCAGAAGTGCCAGGCAAGCAAAACCCCCTTGTTCATTCCGATACAATCCCACTCTCTCGCTCCTGCTCTATTTTATTGCATTAGGACAACAACGATTCAACTGTTACTTGCTGCGGTAGCTGAACCCCTTGATCCTTGCATGACCTGTCATTCCACAGTAATTAGATGAAACCCACTAGCATGAGTAGGAGTTGTTTGAGCCCATGTTGTGCCTACTCATTTATGCTTGTTTGTCATGCCTGCTATCGCTTAGAGTTGAGTCGGGTCTGATTCATCGGGAATGAATTGGAAAGTGGTGAACATGTCCTCACTGTGTGTGAGCTAAGTGTGGGAACACGATTTGGTAAAGGTAGCGGTGAGAGGCCATGTAGGAGTACATGGTGGGTTGTCTCATTGCAGCCGCCCTCGTGAACTGAGTTCTGTGTTCGTGATCCATGAACAGTTACTACCGCACATTGGGTTCCGTAACTCGACCCTCTCGACTTATTAATCAACTTGATCTCTGTCCGTGAGTTGCAACTAGTTTCGTGTTTGTAGGTAGTGTTAGTAGTCTACCAAGTGGCACCCGATGCAGGTGGGCTTGGGACAGACTAGGCACAAGATGGCACGGTGTACCAAGTGGCACCCGTTGGTGGGCTTGGGAACCCTGCTCACATCGCTTGGGGCCGTGGCGACACCCGCCGGATCTCCTTGCGGATGGAACCCGAATAGGCGATAAACCCGGACGAGAGACTTGTGTGGTTAGTCGGTCGTGGCGACTCCTCGCCCGGCTTCCGCTTGAAGGTTGCCGAGGTACATGACGGTATGTATGCGATAAATGGCGAGAGCGTGTGAAGAAGTACACCCTGCAGGGTTATCGTTATCTATTCAATAGCCGGATTCCTCGGATATGGAAACTTGGACCCTTGCATAGTTCATAGACAAGTGAAAGTGGATACTCTAAAATGCGCAAGATAAGCGTGAGTGCTATGGATGGCGTTCTCGTGGGAAGACGGAGCGGGTCCATAGTGGTGTATTTGATATGGTGAATATGTGGACTCGTGTGCGCCACCTCAAAAGAGTTACTTGCAAATGTAGTTCAGGATAGCCACCGAGTCAAAGCTGGCTTGCTGCGCCAAACTCCACCACCCCTTTTGATAATGATGCATATGTAGTTAGTTCGATGTAAGTCTTGCTTGAGTACAATTGTACTCACGCTTGCTTATTTTATGTTTTGCGAGAGACGCCGGTCCTCGCTAGTAGTTCCGCTTGGACTTCGACGTTTAGCTTGTTACCTCAGCTACGATCTTGTGCCTCGGCAGGATTTGGTAGATAGTCGCTTCTCAGCCTTTTTCATTTATAGTTGTGCTGTACTCGACATGTTTAGCTTCCGCTTGTGCTTTGACTTGTATGTTTCGAGTGTTGGGTCATGAGACCCATGTTTGTAATATCTCGCTCTTCGAGCCTAATGTATTATATTTGAGTCGAGAGTTATGTTGTGATGCCACGTCAGATTTACACATATTGAGCATATTGTGTGTATGTTTGAAATGCTTGATATGTGTGGATCCGACAAACTAGTTGTTTATCCTTGGCAGCCTCTCATATGGGGAAATGTAGTCTCGTGCCTCCGAGCGATAGTAGTCCGCTTCAGCCCGGTTCACCGGAGTCCTGCTAGCCCAAGACTACCGCTTGGACACTTGATCGGCGGCATGTGTCTCACTTCGTTCCTATGTCTGTCCCTTCGGGGAAATGTCACGCGGTGTTATTCGGAGTCCTGCCTAGCCTGCTACAGCCCGGGATACCGGAGTCCTGTTAGCCCAGCGCTACAGCCCGAATACATACGTTGATGACCGACATGCTCGATGTGATTCATGTATGCCTGTCCCCATGGGTTAGCGCCGCTTTGGGTTCACGACTAGCCATGTCGGCCCGGGTTCTTTGTCATATGGATGCTAGCGACACTATCATATACGTGAGCCAAAAGACGCAAACGGTCCCGGGCCATGGTAAGGCGACACCCGTGGGAATACCGTGCGTGAGGCCGCAAAGTGATATGATGTGTTACATGCTAGATCGGTGTGACTTAGGATCGGGGTCCTGACATAGGGCCCGAGTGCCATGTTTTCAGATCTGAACCAATTATGTTTTCGTGAATATATGTGTGTTCTTGATCCTATCTTGCAAGTCTATAGTCACCTACTATGTGTTATGATCCGGCAACCCCGAAGTGACAATAATCGGGACCACTCCCGGTGATGACCATAGTTTGAGGAGTTCATGTATTCACTATGTGCTAATGCTTTGTTCCGGTTCTCTATTAAAAGGAGGCCTTAGTATCCCTTAGTTTCCATTAGGACCCCGCTGCCACGGGAGGGTAGAACAAAAGCTGTCATGCAAGTTCTTTTCCATAAGCACGTATGACTATATTCGGAATACATGCCTATATTACATTGATGAATTGGAGCTAGTTCTGTGTCACCCTATGTTATGATTGTTACATGATGAACCGCATCCGACATAATTCTCCATCACCGATCCAATGCCTACGAGCTTTTCCTATACTGGTTCTCGCTTATTTACTTTTTCGTTGCTACTGTTACAATCACTACAAAACACCAAAAACATTACTTTTGCTTCTGTTACTTTTGCTACCGTGACCACTACTATCATATTACTTTGCTACTAAATACTTTGCTGCAGATATTAAGTTATCCCGGTGTGGTTGAATTGACAACTCAACTTCAAATACTTGAGAATATTCTTTGGCTCCCCTTGTGTCGAATAAATAATTTTGGGTTGAATACTCTACCCTTGAAAGCTGTTGCGATCCCCTATACTTGAGCATAGCTCTATTCTTTGAGTAACTTGGGAATTATATCTGTTGATCACTATGAATAACTTGAAAGATGCCAAGACAACAATTTATCCCTCAACTACGAGGGGAGGTAAGGAAATGCCATCTAGCTCTGCACTTGATTCACCTTCTGTTTTGAGTAAGCTTGCGACACCTAAACCTGCTTCTGCTATTCGTTGTGATATGTCGCATGTTATTGATGATGCCACTTCTGCTATGCATGATACTTATGATCAAACTACTTCTATGCTTGATACTATTGTTCCCCTTAGTGAATTTCTCGATGAACAAATTGCTAGGGCTAGAGAGAAAGAAATTACTGAAACTGATTGTATTGATGAAATTGATGATGAAGATATGCCAGTTATTCCTGAGGGTTATGTTTTTGGTATAGAAGCTTCTGCAGCCATTTTAGCTTACAAAGATAGATATGAACTCAAGAGGTTATTGGCTAAATGGAATAAGCAATCTCTTAAAGATAGAATGAGATCTGACCCTGCTTTTGCTACTTCACCTATTTGTGTTGCCGATAAGGATTATGAATTCTCTGTTGATCCTGATATAATTAATTTGGTTGAATCTGATCCTTTTCATGGCTATGAATCTGAAACTGTTGTGGCACATCTTACTAAATTAAATTATATAGCCACCCTGTTCACTAATGATGAGAGATCTCGCTACTTTTATATCCTTAAAATATTTCCGTTCTCATTAAAGGGTGATTCTAAGATATGGTTTAATTCTCTTGATCCTGGTTGTGTGTAGTCCCCTGTGATATGATTTATTACTTTCTCGCTAAATATTTCCTGCTCATAAGAAACAAGCTGCTTTGAGGGAAATATACAACTTTGTGCAAATTGAAGAAGAGAGTCTCCCACAAGCTTGGGGGAGGCTTCTCAAGTTACTTAATGCTTTTCCTGATCATCCTCTTAAGAAAAATGAAATACTTGATATCTTTCATAATGGACTAACTGATGCTTCCAGAGATGACCTAGATAGTTGTGCTGGTTATGTTTTCAGGGAAAGAACACCGGATGAAGCTGAAATTCTATTGAATAATATGTTGACAAATGAAAATAATTGGACACCTCCTGAGCCAATTCCTGAGCCTATTCCTAAACCAACTCCGAAGAAGAGAGGTGTTCTATTTCTCCGTCCCGAAGATATGCAAGATGCAAATAAATATATGAAAGAAAAAGGTATTAAAGCTGAAGATGTTAAGAATTTACCTCCTATTGAAGAAATACATGGTCTCAATTTACCGCCTGTTGAAGAAACATATGATCTTAATCCATTACCTTTTGAAGAACCTCCTGATCTTGATAACCCTACACAGGTAGTAAAGGTAAATTCTCTCTATAGATATGATGGAGCTGAAATCCCTCTTACTAAATTTGCTAGCCAATGCCTAGATGAGTTTGATAACTTTATGGTTAAGCAAGAAGATTTTAATGCTTATTTTGGTAGAAAATTGAAATATAATTCTGGTATGCTTAAACACTTGGGTGATTATATGGCTAATGTTAGAGGTGAACTTAAACTCGTTAGCAAACATGCTTCTATGGTTACCACTCAAGTAGAGCAAGTACTTAAAGCTCAAAATGATTTGCTCAATGAAATGAATAGTAAGAAAAATGATTATGTTGTTAGAGTGGCTACTAGAACTGGTAGAATGACTCAGGAACCTCTGTATCCTGAAGGCCACCCTAAGAGAATTGAGCAAGATTCTCAGAGAAATAATATTGATGCACCTAGTTCTTCTAAAAATAAGAAAAAGAAAAATGATAGGACTTTGCATGCTTCTAGTGAACCTATTGCTGAACCACCCGATAATCCAAATGATATTTCTATTTCTGATGCTGAAACACAATCTGGTAATGAACATGAGCCAAGTGAAAATATTAATGATAATGTTCATGATGATGCTCAACCTAGTAATGATAATGATGTAGAAATTGAACCTGTTGTTGATCTTGATAACCCACAATCAAAGAATCAACGTTATGATAAGAGAGACTTTGTTGCTAGGAAACATGGTAAAAAAGAGAACCATGGGTTCAGAAACCCATGCCTTTTCCTCCCAAACCATCCAAGAAAAAGGGTGATGAGGATTTTGAGCTCTTTGCTGAAATGATTAGACCTATCTTTTTGCATATGCGATTAACTGATATGCTCAAAATGAATCCTTATGCTAAGTATATGAAAGATATTGTTACAAATAAAAGAAAGATACCGGAAGCTGAGATTTCCACCATGCTTGCTAATTATACTTTTAAGGGTGGAATACCATAGAAACTTGGAGATCCAGGAGTACCTACTATACCATGCTCCATTAAAAGAAACTATGTTAAAACTGCTTTATGTGATCCTGGAGCCGGTGTTAGTGTTATGCCTCTCTCGTTATATCGTAAACTTGATTTGAATAAGTTGACACCTACTGAAATATCTTTGCAAATGGCTGATAAATCAACTGCTATACCTGTCGGTATTTGTGAGGATGTGCCTATTGTGGTTGCGAATGTTACTATTTAAACGAACTTTGTTATTCTTGATATTGCCGAGGACGATAGTATGTCTATTATTCTTGGTAGACCTTTTCTGAATACTGCAGGGGCTGTTATTGATTGCAACAAAGGCAATGTCACTTTTCATGTTAATGGTAATGAGCATACGGTACACTTTTCGAGGAAACAACCTCAAGTGCATAGTATCAACTCTATTGGAAAAATTCCATCGATTATATTTGGAGGTTTTGAATTTCCTCTTCCTACTATCAAGAAAAAATATGATATTCTTATTATTGGGGATGTGCATATCCCCGTTGAGGTAACATAGTGTTATTCGAAATTTCTCCGGTTTCATGTTATTCGGAATGAGTTTGTTAACAAGACTTGATCAACCTTGTTAGTGGATTCCTTTTGATGAGCATGAGATGGGTGAAACTAGAAGGCACAACCTTCTGTACCCTCTCTCTACTTTCTGTTATTTAGTTGAAATAAAGTAAAAATAGTATTTTTCTGTCTGTTTTCTGATTTATCTGTGCAATATAAAAATACCCCGAAAATAAAAGTTCTCCAAATGCCCTGAAAATGAAATATGATTTTTCTAGAATATTTGAGGATTTCTGGAATTGAGAACACAGCAGGGGTCAACCACTGCCACGAGGGTGGAGGGCGCGCCTACCCCTGTATGCCCCTGCCTCAGAGGGCCCATGGTGGCCCTCCTCCACTTAATCCTGCACCCATACACTCCTTCTTCCTCCCACAAACACCAATTTCCAGCTCAAGCACGAGTTCTAGCTCACTTTGCTGCGATTTTCGATCTCCTTGCTCAAAGCACCTCTCACGAAACTGCTTGGGGAGATTGTTCCTTGGTATGTGACTCCTCCATTGGTCCAATTAGTTTTTGCTCTAGTGCTTTATTCATTGAAAATTTGTGCTGCCTAGGTGACCATGTTCTTGAGCTTGCATGTCAAATTTATATGGTTCCAAGTAGTTCTAATGCATGATATAGGCTCTAGGCACTTGTAGGAATAGTTGCTATCAATTTTACTAAGGTTGGTTCACTTTTGTTTGAAGTTATTAAAAATTTCAGAATATTTTAGAAAATAATGAAGAGATTTTTGAGGGGCTCATCGAGCCGAAACTCGAAGGAAAAGCAAAGTGAGGAAGCATAGAGGCCCAAATATAATTTGCCTCGCATCACGGAGGTCCGGCCGTGTGAATGGCCTTCTGATGACTTCTTGAGAAAAGCCGGGATATATGAAGATTTCTATTCTTTGGCTGAGAATGCTGGCCTCACCGACTTCCTCCACGACCAACGTCATCAGTATCTCTTACTCACCAATACTTTTGTGCAAAACTTCTACTATTTTCCTAAGGAATCACCTCCTTCAGTAGAGTTTCATTTATGATGTTGTTAAGAAGATGCCACTAGCTGAATTTTGCAAGGTTTGCAAAATACCCTTCGAGGGCACTTTAGATGAACCACATCGTAAAGATGTGGAAGAATTTATTGACACCATCACTGTGGGAGAAACCAGGAAGGTTTCCGATGCAAGAATCACTAGCATAAATTTTCTTGTCTTACGCTACTTTGCCATATTTGCTAGTTTTTTCTTGATTGGTCGCGGAAACTGTGGAAACCTTAGTGTTCCTGATATTATCATTTTGTTCCATGGTTTATTATCGATAAAACTGTTAGTATGGGCGGAATTATTGCTAAACAGTTAAGTTTGAACCGTACTAAGGGCCCCATCTTTGGAGGTATTTATGCTTCACGCCTAGTTGCACATTTTAATATACCCATTAGGCTCTATGAGAAAGAAGAAAAATTGCTGCCCAATGCTTATTTAGATTATAAGAGTATGCTAGTGCATGACTTTATATTTAAGAATAGGGAAGGGGAGCTTAAATATAAATTTTACTTTAATAAACATCACCCTGAGACTATTACCTTGCCTGCTCCTTCCTTGTTTAATTTATCTGAAGGTCTCAGATCTCGTTCGCGGGCGGCCGCCAAGCCTCACCGAACCCTACACCAGCCCCGGAGCCGGAACCACAAGTTGAACCTCCACGATAGTCTGATTATTTTTGTGATCCGGAGATGGCTGCCAGTCAGTGGCAGTCAGAGACTTCTTCATCTCAGTACGACCCCAGCTACACCTACGGGAATCTGCCAGTTCATCCTTGGCAATGAACCAACTTAGGCAAAAATCCTAATCTTGGGGGAGTACGTATTTCCCACCGACATTACATTTATGTTTACACACACTCATTGCTAGATGTCGGTGCTCATACTCTTCCATTGTATTATCCATGCTAGTTTATTTTCTTTTTCTTGCTTTCTTCTTGTGTGTTTGTTAAACTTTAAGAAAAACCAAAAAAATAGTAGTAACTTTTAGCTAGTTTACTTTTCATGCTGTAGTAGTAATAATTAAAAATAAAACCCAAATATATTTCATGTTCTTCTTTTGCTTGTTGGGAGCTTTCCCGTGTAAATAGTTTTTATTTCTTTTCTTTTCTTTGGAGGTCCATAGGAGAAGACCATGATTAAATTGTTAAAGTGGCTCTTATATGCATTATTGTTGATTTAACCAAGAGCCCGTATTGCCTTGTCTTCTCCTGTTTATTGAATGCTTGCAGATTCCAGCTTAGTCCAATGCACGTGCACTCATATTATTATTCACTTTGTTTGGTCGTGCAAGTGAAAGGCAATTATGATGATATATGATGGACTGACTGAGATGAGAAAAGCTGGTATGAACTCGAACTCTCTTGTTTTTGTAAATATGATGAGTTCATCGTTCCTGATTCAGCTTATTATGAATAAACATGTTTGCAATGACAATTAGAGATCGTAGTTACTCGTGCCATGCTTGATTAGCTATGAGTTATAATGGTTTACCTTGCGTGCCAACATGCTATTAAAATGGTTGTGATGTTGTATGATGGGGTGGTATCCTCCTTTGAATGATTTAAGTGACTTGACTTGGCACATGTTCACACATGTAGTTGAAACAAAATCAACATAGCCTTCACGATATTTATGTTCATGGTGGATTATATCCTACTCATGCTTGCATCCAATGTTTATTAATTTTAATGCATGTTAATGACTGTTGTCGCTCTCTAGTTGGTCGCTTCTCAGTCTTTTGCTAGCCTTCACTTGTACTAAGAGGGAATACTGCTTGTGCATCCAATCCCTTAAACCCCAAAGTTATTCCATATGAGTCCACCATACCTTCATATATGCGGTACTTACCTACCGTTCCAAGTAAATTTGTATGTGCCAAACCCTAAACCTTCAAATAAACATTCTGTTTTGTATGCTCTAATAGCTCATGTATTAACTAGGGCTGCCCTTATCTTCCATGTTAGGCGGGTTATTCTCAAGAGGAGTGGACTCCGCTCCTCACTCACGAGAAAATGGCTGGTCACCGGGATGCCCAGTCCCATGCTTTATGCAAACTAAATCAAAATAATTGCACACAAAACTCCCCCTTGGACTGTTGCTAGTTGGAGACACTCGTTGTTTCGAGCAAGTCATGGATTGATGCTTGTCGGTGGAGGGGGAGTATAAACTTTACCATTCTGTTTGGGAACCACTTGTAATGTGCGTAGCATGGAAGATATCGACATCTCTTAGTTGTTATGTTGACAATGAAAGTATGCCGCTCAAAATATTATTTATCTCTATTTCAAAACCGAGCTCTGGCACCTCTACAAATCCTTGCTTCCCTCTACGAAGGGCCTATCTATTTACTTTTATGTTGAGTCATCACCCTCTTACTAAAAAGCACTATCTGGAGAGTGCAGCTGTCATTTGCATCCATTACTATTAATTTATATTGGGTATGAGTATGATTGGATCTCTTTTACCATGAATTACAATGTCTAGTCAGTCCTTGATCTTTAAAGGTGCTCTGCATTTATGTTTTGCGGTCTCAGAAAGGGCTAGCGAGATACCATCTTGTTATATCATATTATGATTGTTTCGAGAAAGTGTTGTCATCCGAGATTTATTATTATAGCTCGCTAGTTGATTATTCTATAGATATGAGTAAACATGAGACCTAAGAGTTATTGCAAATGTGGTTAGTCATAATCTTTGCTGAAAACTTGAATGCTGGCTTTACATATTTACAACAACAAGAGCAAACATAGTTTGTAAAAGTTTTTCTTTATCACTTTCATTTTATCAACTGAATATTTGAGGACAAGCAAAGGTTTAAGCTTGGGGGAGTTAATACGTCTCCGTCGTATCTACTTTTCCAAACACTTTTTCCCTTCTTTTGGACTCTAACTTGCATGATTTGAATGGAACTAACTCGGACTGACGTTGTTTTGAGCAGACTTTCCATGGTGTTATTTATGTGCAGAAACAAAAGTTCTCGGAATGACCTGAAACTCCACGGAACGTCTATTTGGAAATAATAAAAAATCCTTGCCAAAGTTTAAGACCAGGGGCCCCACACCCTATCCACGAGGGTGGGGGGCGCGCCCCTACCTCGTGGGCCCCCTGGAGCTCCTCCGACGCCAACTCCAACTCTATATATTTGCTTTCAGGGAGAAAAAAAATCAAGAAGAAGAAATCATCACGTTTTACGATACGGAGCCGCTGCCAAGCCCTAAAACCTCTCGGTAGGGCTGATCTGGAGTCCATTCGGGGCTCCGGAGAGGGGGATTCGTTGCCGTCGTCATCATCAACCATCCTCCATCACCAATTTCATGATGCTCACCGCCGTGCGTGAGTAATTCCATCATGGGCTTGCTGGACGGTGATGGGCTGGATGAGATCTATCATGTAATCGAGTTAGTTTTGTTAGGGGTTTGATCCCTAGCATCCACTATGTTCCGAGATTGATGCTTGTCACTAGGGCCCGAGTGCCATGATTTCAGATGTGAACCTATTATGTCTTCATGAATATATGTGTGTTCTTGATCCTATCTTGCAAGTCTATAGTCACCTACTATGTGTTATTATCCAGCAACCCCGAAGTGACAATAATCGGGGCCACTCCCGGTGATGACCATAGTTTGAGGAGTTCATGTATTCACTTTGTGCTAATGCTTTGTTCCGGTTCTCTATTAAAAGAAGGCCTTAATACCCCTTAGTTTCCATTAGGACCCCGCTTCCACGGGAGGGTAGGACAAAAGATGTCATGCAAGTTCTTTTCCATAAGCATGTATGACTATATTTGGAATACATGCCTACATTACATTGATGAATTGGAGCTAGTTCTGTGTCACCCTATGTTATGATTGTTACATGATGAACCGCATCCGGCATAATTCTCCATCATCGATCCAGTGCCTACGAGCTTTTCCTATACTGGTTCTCGCTTATTTACTTTTTTGTTGCTACTATTACTTTTGCTTCTGTTACTTTTGCTACCGTCACCACTACTATCATATTACTTTGCTACTAAATACTTTGCTGCAGATATTAAGTTATCCAGGTGTGGTTGAATTGACAACTCAACTGCTAGTACTTGAGAATATTCTTTGGCTCCCCTTGTGTCGAATCAATAAATTTGGGTTGAATACTCTACCCTCGAAAACTGTTGCGATCCCCTATACTTGTGGGTTATCTGTGCTCACCCATTGCGGGGCCCCTTCAGACGGGGTGATAAGGTCCGCAGGATCCTCAGAAACTCGCTGCTTCATGACCCAGCTCGAAGCTGGCGCAGACTAAGGTAAACCACGACGGAAAACTCGCCCCCGGATTCACGGGTTCACGAGGACACATACTCACGTCGCATAGGAAAGAAAAAACTGCAATTTACTTACATGAGGGGCTCCCCCTCTCAAACCGCGGGTGATTCACGGGTTACTTACTACGCCTGAGTTTTGTGTACAGGGTGAAACGACAGGAGAACATGGGATCAGCCAGAAATGTCACACGCTGCATCACCCGCGGACGCATCACTCACGTTGTCATCGTCTTCGTCGGCATCGTCGCAGCCGTCGGCGACGCCCCCATCGCCCTCGTCAACCACATCGCCTTCGTTTGCGACGACCACCACTGCGACATCCTCCGAAGTGAAGGCCCTGACCAACGCGTCCACATAGTCCTCAACCCAATGCGCCAGGTCGCCCTGGACGGCCGTGGGTACGGGGGCGAAGGCGGCGTCGAAATCAAAGTTGGGGTCGGCGTTTAGGAGGTGGTTGAAGACACGGGAAAAAGCACGCTCAAGCAGGCCACGACCCCTTTCCTCCACAAGCTGGCGACATCTGGCAGATCGAGCCTCCAGGCGCGTCACCACTTCGGTGAAGAAGGTCAGGTGGCTGGCATAGTGATTCGAGTGAGGGGCCGGTGCATCCATGTCGCAAATATGGCCCAGGGCGGTATTGGCCCTGTTCCGGAGATCCTGAAGCATAGGAGCATGCTCGCGCTCCAGCGTTCGTCGTTGGAGCACTTCCTCCGTGTTTTGTCGTCCGACGGCCTTAGCGTCATCAACTCGCCTCCGAAAGGAAAGCAGCTCGACGCAGGCGGAGGCCAAGTCCGCCTGCGCCGTAACCAGGGCGGCTCCCGTGGCTTCCGCACGCCTCTCAGCCTCATCCAACCTGTGCGTGAGGGCAGCGGCCTTACCCGCATCCTCCGTACCCGCAAGGTTCAGCTTTAGGTCATACCTACCCTCCAGGTCTGCGCGAACCTCAGCCACCCGACGATTGACCTCCTCCTCGACTCTAGCCTCGTGAGCCCCGATGGCATCTTCTGCTTGAGTAACTTGATGCTCCCTCGTCTCCAGTTGCTCGAGCTCGAGGCTGAACTCCACGGCTTCCAGGGCCAGGGCCTCATCACGCTTCCGGACCTCCACTTCCTCCGCAGGCATCTCCCTCAGCGATGCAAGAGCGGCCCTGCGCGCCTCCACCTGCTGCTCAAGGAATGCGCTCCAGGCCTGGAGCTCCCACGCATGCTCCTCCGCAGCCTCGCGACGGCGGTCAGCCTCACGAGCCTCTTCCAAGGCTCGCGAGCTGGCTTCATGGGCGATCTTGAGGGACATCTCGGCCTTTGCATTCTAAAGGTCGCGCTTATAGCGACCGAGGTTGATGGCCACCCTCAGCTTGTGCCGCTCCTCAACCAGCCGGAGACCTTCAGCCTCAAGGCGCGAGTCGACACCCGCGAGCTCTTCACCAAGTTGAGTCATCGCGCCCATCGCCTCGTGGAAGAGCTCGTGAGGAACTACGCTCCACCTGCGCTCAAGCTCGAACGCTCGGCCCACCTCATCCTCCACGTCGGGGGCTGCGGGCGGGGCGCCAAGGGGCGCGCCACCTCCTGACCGGGGGCTGGGAGCTGACACCTCACCTGACGTCAGCCCGTCCTCGCGAGGAGCCCAAGCCGATCAGGGCTCGCTGCTTGACGAGGAACTGAAGATCGAAGCCAGCCAGCTGCTGTCCATGAGCAAAGGAGGAGTCTTGGGCACGCCCGCCAAGCTCCACGCCAGACCGTGGGGGAGGGGTGGCCAAGCCGCTGGCTCAGCGCGCCACGAAGGCGGAGACGCTCCCCCAACCGTCCCTGCTGCAGGGGCAGCAGACAGACCAGGAACGCTCAAGGCCGATGGGGGAGTTGATGAAGGGGGAGGCCGCTTCTCAGAAGACACAACAGCTTCAATGGAAGGAACCCTAAAGGACAGACGTCAGGATAAGAAGACCACACGCAAGAAGCCATGGCAATAAGATACTTACGCATCAATGGCGATGTACTTTCGTTGCTTCAACGGCCCGAAGATATTGCTGCCGCTGGGGGATCCATTCCTCTTACGGAGCTCCTCGAAGTCCACACAAAGACGACCGAACTGCTGGACGTGACGGCCGGTGCACGGCGGGGACGAAGAAGAGCTTGGAAGGATGTCTTCAGGGGTGCCCGGTTGCGGCGAACAGCCGGGCACTGTCTCACCACAACCTCCCGAGGCTCCTAGAGCCTTGGCCTCGGGAGCCGCATGCCGCGTCTCCTCAGTGACCGACGCCTCAGGAGGGGGGTTGCAGGCCCCCGAGGAAGACGCCCTAGGATCACCACTCGACATGTGCTCCTCAGCAATCGAGTCACCAGCCCCCGTCGGAGCTCGCTCTCCCGCACCGTCCCCTGGGGCGAGCTCGGTACCGGCAGTGAAGAAGGGAACCACGACGACGGGGTTCTCGCGGGATCCCACTAGGCCGATTGGGCGCAGCCCCCACTCGTCAAAGGAAGGCATGCTCGCGGCAAATGCGGCTTTGTTCTCGCAGCGGTACAACATGCAGCTATTCCTGGGCATCTCATCTGGCAGAGGGACACCTGATAGAACTATGAGCACCATTTCCCACGTTGTAAGAGGAAGCCCCTTCTGCTGAAACCTCATGTTGGCTGCGGAGAAAGTCCCACATCGGGCGGTAGTGGCGCTAAAATGGAGCGACTTGACGCTTGACGAACTCCTTCACCACCATGGGCGCAGTCATGCCGAGGTCCTTCAACCACCTCAGCCTGGCCCAGACGGGGGCAAGGCGGGGGCTCGTGAGCTTCAGATGGCCCCAGCTGGAGTTTGGAACAGCGGGCCCCGCCGAAACTTGGAACAGAGGGTTCAGCACGCCGGCATCAACAAACACCCAGCGTATACGAAACTCGCTCGTGGATGAAGGAAGCTCAAAGTCACGGCCACGGCGTGGAAGCCAGCGCACCCCGAGCTCTGCCGGGGACCGGTCAGATGCAACAAGAAGAACTGGCGGAGGAGGGCCACGGAAAGAGCGATGCCCACCATGGCCTCGCACAAGAACGCGAAGACGGCAAGAAGGGTCACAGATTGAGAGTTGAGATCGAGCATGTGGATCTGATAATGCTCGAGCACCGTGTTGAAGAAGGCGGAGAAGGGAGGAATCAGGCCAGCCCAGAGGGCCTCTATGAAGATCGGAACCTCAGTGGCTGCCCAAGCCATGCGAGTGCGAGACGCGGGCCAAGCCACCATCTCTCCCCACTCGTTGAAACTGGAGGCAAGCATGGGGCGCACCTTGTCCATGGCCTCGTCGTTGAGCACCCGAGGCCGGCCGAGCGCTGGCTCAAAGGACGGATGCACAGTTGGCAGAGACAGAGGTTTCTTCCCCTTTTCGGCTTGTTTCGGCACCATGGCGATGAAGCAGGCAGAGCGCATGTCAGATTGGAAGGGCTGAGCAGGGCCTCGAGGAAGCAGAGAGATTGGAAGAGCCAGGCATGGGAGAAGGAAGGATAACTGTGTGAGAGGCGGGGGCCGCATAGCCAGGCGGATCCAAGGGCAGCGTGGGGAAGCGGAGCGCCCACGTCCAGTCAACCGCCATGCGTCAACCGAGGCCGCAAGCTTTTGGGGCTCGCGGCACTCCGAACTTGACCCCTGGCTTCGCCGTGAAGCCAAGCCCGAGCGCTCCTTTGGCCCCGGGGCTACTATCAGCGTTCTGGGAACTGGGGTCCCCAAACTTGCCTGCCTGCGGCCCACGGCGTGGCTAAGCCAGCAGGCTGTACGGCCCATCTTCATCAGCAAGGCATCCAAGACTCTCGCGAGGGGCCAAGCCTCGCGAGGTGGACGATGCAAGACCTCCTCAGGAGTGTCCTAGTCAGGCAGGGTCAGAAGGAGCGGAGATATCAAGGTGGGACAAACCTCACGAGGCTCTCATGACGTCAGCCATGACGATCGGCTAAGGCGGGCCCCAGCGCATGCAGCGTCCTTGTTTCCTCTTTGGTGCTAAGGAGGCCAGCGCGGGCAAGGAGTACCTAGGCATCAGGCAAAGGTTGCCATATCGGTGCAACGAGACCAAGACCAGAAGGACGGCAAGACGGAGGTCATCATGGAGCCCAAGACGGCGCCACCACAGAGCTTTTCGCAGGCGAAGACCACTTTTGTTAGGATAGCTTGTACTAGATGTCCCCCTTCAAATTTGCCCGCCATTGTTGGCTCCCTTCCCGCTCAATAATTGGGAAGAGGACCAGAGCCTATATAAGTAGAGCTAGCCATCACAGTAGGGAGGGGAGAGTTCTGATCACTAGTTCACCGAGCACAAGAACACCTCAACCTCAAGAGGCTGTTCTTCCCTCTGTACTGTTCATCATCAGCCCAAGAGGCAATCCACCATCACCATTCTGGAGTAGGGTATTACACCACAACGTTGGCCCGAACCAGTATAAATCTCATGTCTTTCTGTGTTGTGAGTTTGTCGAGTTCGTCCGCGAGATCTGAGCGAGCTAGGGCGTAGATCGGTAGGAGGGAAAGACTTCGCGCGCACCCCAGTGTTCGAACCTTAAGGGTTTGGCGGAACCCCACATCCGACACACGTGTTCCGTTGCCTCCCGATGAACACGACACATTCCGTTGCCTCCCCATGAACACGACGACGACGCTGGTTTTCAGTTCTGACCCAACCATGTACACGAGCCCTGGCCGTACGAATGCGCGAGTAGGCGTTCGAGACCCCGCCCGTATGTATGTACGTGGCCGTATTTACTGTCTTGCACACTGGCCGTTGTACGTACATGTACATGCAACGTGCACGCCTCTACTACGACACGTGTCCTTCCTTAGTCGGCCACGGTTCATCGTTGCAGCCTGCAGACAGACTGATCGACCTGTATGTACATACACGTTCACCACCAGAATGAATATGCTACGTACGCTTCGACCAGGTGGGTCCCGACTTTCAGGCACTTCCTTGCATGCGAAGATGTAGCTGGTGGGTCCCAGCAGTTAGGGGGGAATCATTTTTTTGCCCGTAATATGGACGCACTTCCTTGCGTGCGAAGATGTAGGTGGTGGGTCCCAGCAGCCAGGGGGGACATTTTTTCGCGAAATATGGTGGCCCATCCGGTGGTTCCCTGCTGTCAGGTGGAGGAATAATTGTTTTGTGTGCAATAAGGAGGCACTTCTTTGCTGCGGCTGTGGACCCAGCTGTCAGCCTCTCCACGTACAGTACTCTTCCGACGGAAGTCGTTCGTTGACCACATTAACCACATTGCGTCAAGAGTAGCAGGGCGGTGGATGACGGCGAGGCCTAGGAAGGGGACGACGCGGAGCCGGGGAAGACGCGGCAGTGGATGCCCATGTGGAGGGGAGTACATGGGTTGATTGCTTCGGCTGCGGTGTGAGGCTGCCGTCACCGGAGAATAACATGAGGTGTGGGTGAGTATAGAGGGATGGCATAGCCAGCGACAGCATAGCCAGACACGGGAGGCAGGGGCAGGCGGCACGACCGACGCTTGTTTGGGCGGCTAGAGCAAGAAGACCAGAGGTTGAAGAACCACTACAACCGTTGGATGGACATCGTACGGTCACTGGAGCTAGAATCATTCATATTGACTAAGTTAACAAAGCCCTCTGTCCCCGTCATCTTAGTAGGCCCACAAGTCAGCCTCCCACTATGGTGGGTCCCAGCTAGCAGGGGGAGTATTCCATTTTTGTGTGCGTAATAACGAGGCACTTCCTTGCGTGCAAAGATATAGCTGGTGGGTCCAACCTGTCAATGGGGGAACATTTTTTTCAAGAAATACAGAGGCCCTTCCGGTGGGTCCCAGCTGTCAGGTGGAGGAATCATTCCTTTGTGAATAATAAGGACGCCTTTTCTTGCGTGCGGTCATGGACCCAGCTGTCTGCCTCTCCATGTACAGTCCACTTCCGATGCATGTCGTTCGTTGACCATGTTGACCACGCCGCACCGAGAGCACCAGGGCGGTGAACGACAGCGAGGCCTAGGAAGGGAACGACACGAAGCCAGGGAAAACTCGGCAGTTGTTTCCCACGCGTAGGGGAGTGTGAGGGTTTACTGGTTCATCTGCCGTCGCCGGAGAATAACAGAAGGTGTGGGTGGGTAGAGGGATGGCTAGGCCAGCAAAGGGAGAATGATGGGGCGGTGAGGCCTGCTCAGCAGCATAGCCGGTCGCGGGAGGAGGGAGCAGGCAGTCCCACCAGCGCTTGTTTGAGCGGCTGGAGTAGGAAGAGCAGAGATTGATGAAGCAGGATGGCCGTTGGATGGACATCCAACAGTCACTGCTCTCGTGTGCTGACTAAGTTGACAAGGCGTTGCGTGTGTTTCAACCTTATTTTTTAAGAAAGCATACGCGTCAAACTGTAGTAGGCACACAACTCAGCCTTAAATCTGTGGAAAACATCATACAACCCATCTTCCATTATTTCTAATAATTTACAGCCCATTTTCCAATTCTTAAGAATTTTTTGGAGCCCATCATCTTTTTGTTAGCATTACACCCCATATTGTGGCCACGGTTAAAGATTATACGAAATTTTGGATGTTTCTGTGCGGTCAACTGTTTATAATTCCAAAATATCGAGTCACATTCAAAATATTTTGAAAAATAATTTATATAAATATAAAATCCAAATTACTGTCCACGCATAAAAATGAATGGAATTTAAAATCTTGTAATGAAAAAAAATTGAAACTAATTCCCGGTTTGATGTGTTTTAAAAATGTACAGCCCATTTTTGGGCAAACCTAATGAATTCTCCCCGTCTTGAAAGATTTGCAGCACAACAGGGCTGATAAAGCAAGTAGGCCTCGTTTGGGTATTTCTTCAAAAAAAAACTGGGCTAGCCATTTTCAGCAAGAAAAAAACACAACTGGGCTCATGATGTGGTAAGCATAAATAAAACCCTGGCTAGACGGGCCACAGCTCCCGCACAGCCCCGTTGTTACCCTGTTCCGTTGCTAAAACTAGTATAAATAACAACTGCTTGTTCCTCAAAAAAAAGTAAATAACAACTGCGCGACCTTCTGGGTCCCTGGTGTCAGCTGCTCATTGTGTAATTCTCTCATTTATTGACTATGTTGACAATGGTGTAAGCCCCAGATGTCCAACCATTAGCAGGAACTTTTGTGGGATTATAATAAAGAGGCACTTGCCTACATACTGCCATGACGCTGGTGGGTCCCCACTGTCATCCTCTCCACGTACAATCATACCCTTGTTCCTCTCCGTTGTTGACGACGTTGACAACGCAAGAGTGTGGAGCACCATGCATGGCGAGCGAACCAAGGCCGAGGACAACGGTGAGGCCTCGGATGGAATGAACAGGAGCCGTAGAAGATGCGCCGGTCCAGTCGCAGGCGGAGGGGAGTACGAGAGTTGACTGGTTCGGATGCGGGTGCGTGTTGGGGCTGACGTCGCCGGAGAATAACAGGACGTGTGGGGGAATAGAGGGAGGGACTGGGCAACGTTGGGGGGTACGGTAGGGCGGCGGAGGCGCAACCAGCCATGGGAGGCGGGAGCAGGCGAAGCCGACGGGGTGGTTTGGTTTGGGCGGCTAGAGGAAGAAGACAAGAGATAGAAGATACACGACAGATGTTGGATGTCAATCCAACGGCAGGTAGGCAGAATCGTTTGTTCACTAGCTAGTATGTCGACACCACCTTGGATAGGCTATTTCCTCGTGGGTCCCAAATGTCAGAATCCAAATCTGTCATGGTCATGCAGCCTTTCCTATGAAAATTTACAGCCCATTTGGCGTGCTAGTTCGAAATAAGTTTGTGGGTGCTGGTGGGGGTTAATAACTTGGCTTCTGTAATGCACGGTGGGCTCAAGCAGCCGGTGAGAGTGATGTTATTTCCCTTGGTTGGGATTTGTTACAATATTTCACTCTAAGTTAAACGAATGGCAAGCCATTTGCCTTGTTTCAAAGAAAATATGACAGTCATAGCCGAGTTGAAAAGGGCAAGAACATCTAACTCCAGCTTACAAATTGTACAAAAGCACGATGGTTAATTGTTCATCAGGTTAGGAAAAACCCAGGTTGAAAAGGGCAACAACATCTAACTCCAGCACTGTTTTCGGCAGTCACAGTCAAATGGATCGGTCAGGTCCATAGATTGAACATCCTGGGTCATAAAATTTACTGGATTATGACCACAATATATTGTAAATAGAAGCCCGACGCATTCAGATGCTCTTTTGCCCACCTGAAACTCCTTTTTTTGCTCTTCGACATACCCATCCATCAAAACCATGCTGCTGATAAACTTTAGCCTGATGGACAATAGTAACCTCGCATTCAGCAGGAAGAATGTGACAAATCTAGTGTTTGCATGGTTGGCTACATATCGTTCTAGCGTTATTGCCTTTAATCGAATGTCATGTGAAGTGAGGAAATCCCGGTGCTTACGAATCTGCTGATTGGTTATAACTTTCTTACCCCATCCTGTTGCCTAAATAGACATGAAGATTGAAAACATTTAAGGTCTAAAAAAAGAGTGTGGAAAGAGCAACAGCTGAATGGTTAATTCTGGTACACTATATGCGGGCTTCCAATGTGCATGAAACTATCACCTTTATATACAACTTCTCCAAGCATGGAAAGCAATGCAGCAAGCCAATAATCTTGTTCAGATCAAAACTATTCATTTGGATATATAAGATCTTGACAGAATCCAGCACCATTGATAGGCTATCCATGGACAAACTCTTCATTGAGTATAGAAAATAATATTAGTACAAAATGTGTACTCCGAGATGATATATAACTTATGCGCAGAGATTTAAAATGCAGTCTATGGTTACAAGTGTAGATGATAATATAAAGTACCTGAAGAACTGTGAAGCCAAACACCATCTTGAAATGAGCACAGAGATCATGTATTACCCCCAAGGTCTCCAGTTTAGGCGCAGAGAGGACGGTTATTTGCGACGGTGAATAACTAGAATCAAGTATCAACCTTTGAAGTGAAGGGGCATCTTGGATGATTAGCTGCCTTCCGTCAAAAGAAATTCCAATTCTTACAAGGTTAGGTGACTTTATTTGGAGACAACCGATTCTAACTGTGAAAACAAGCACCAAGCACTCAAGGGCAGGGCAACTGCAGTGGATAATGATGTACAATGAGGCCTCCGATATACGAACCCGCACAAGTGAAAGTTTATTGTGAAATGGGACTCAAAGGTTTAGTACCAGATTGTCTGTTAGGTAACACAACGCAAAGGTGGCGGTGTGGAGAGAGGAGGAAAACCATGAGATGAACATCGGTGCTGAGGGCACAGGTAGATGGCGTTCGGTATCTAGTAGGTGATTTCCAGGGTAATAGTAGAACTCAAGCAGCTATAGTTCTGTGAATTCAGGGGATTTCAGGTAGGCGTTCACCGTGCAGGGCATGGTATGCTTGCTCAGGTAGCATGACGGGATGTAGAGGCTTTGAACGCATCCCTGGTGGGAGGAGATGATGGTTTTGGGGATTTCAAAATCATTGAAGAGAGATAGCTGACGACAGTCGAGATTAAGGGGCACGACGCGCTATAGAGGGCGCCACGAAATTGAGAGGACTTGGGTGCGGTAGCAATCCTTGGTGGGGAAAAGCGAGATGATCTCCCCAAGGACGGCGTCCGGGAGATCGCTGATGCAGTCCACCCAAGATTCTATGGGTTCCTGGGATCCGGTGGGGGCGGGGTCGCCGCTTCTCCCCGCGCTGCCGGGCGCATGATCTACAACAGGCGTCGCCGCTGGCGGGAGCCTCATCTTCTTGGCGCTGGGGTCAGCCGACTCCATTTTCCTCAAGGGCGTCGCGTCGCGCTCACGGATTTGAGCAGAGTAATGAATGATGAGCCTAGTTGTAGTGCGAGTGAAGAAGGGTTGCTGGGGGTTTTCTGTAGTAGTGAGGAAGAAGGGGAGCTGTGGTTTTCTGTAGGAATGAGGTGAGGAATTTGGGGTACGAGTGGAGCGAGCTGACGTGAGGTGGGTGGGAGTGAGGAGGAAGAAGAGCACCCAGGTTTTTTGGGGGGCGGTGTGCTGGGTGTGTGTAGTGCTTCTCATTAAGTAAATATATGGGCTTTTGAATTGATTTTATTATTTACTAGGGTGGATAGGCTGTCTTGTCTTGGGCCCAGAGAAACTATTACTAGTACAGTGGAGACACTCTACAACTACTAGAAGAACAATTACTACTAGTACAGTGGATACACTACCTCTTCTGGCTCCTCCTAGGTCATCTAAACGTCTCCTTCTATTGAACGTCGTTTTACTTCTGTTCACCGACATGTGGGCCATGCCGCGCGCGGGCCCAAATTCCATCCACCAAATTAGAAGGTAGTGTGCAGGCGGAGAGTCACCCCGGTCGTAGCGCGGCAGTAACGAGCCGTTGTATCACAAAACCCCACCTCCCTGCAGTATAAGTTTGACGGACGAAGTAACCATCATTTCACTCTTTGCTGTATCCCCTTCTCCCTCACCGTCTTCAAGAAAGCCAACACTCGCATCTGCGACTATTCTTCTCTCCCAACGAAGGGAAGGTAAGCGGATCTGTGAAATTGGTATATTTTCGTTCAGAGAAAAAAAGAACTTTTGCAAAGCAGTAACCGATCCTCACTCTCTTTTTTGTTTTGTTGTCATTGCGATTGTGTTTTCCTTTCAGTGGTCTCCTAGTATTCGTCAGTTTCATGATGGACAAAGGAGATCCAGGCAAAGATCTGCCGATATTGGAGCAGACGCAGGAGGCTGATCCCCACGAGATAGAGAGCACCAAGAAGATGGAGGCAGCCACCAAGCCGACCCCAGATATGCTCAGGGCCACTACTCAGATGGTCAACGCCCCATTTGAGGTTACAGCCCCCATGGCACTGCAGGAGCAGTTTTCCCCCTTCGAGAATGTGCCCCCCCCCCCCGCTGAGCTACCCAAGGTGATTTTCTTCTTTGCCGATCTCGATTGTGGTTTTTCATCTAAGTATGTGGTGATGAATAATGCAAAATTTTATTGGCTTCGATGCCATGCTATACATAGTGGTTTAAATAACTTGTGTTTCGTATACTGGAAAGTAATTCAGAATTTGTTTCTGTTTCAATTAGAGCCCTAATGCAGACAAGGATTGTGTGGTTGTACATGTCACTCGCTATGAGGCGGATGACCTGAATATACGCACTAGGAAAACAGAGTTCTTAGGCTGTTGGATCCTACAAGCCATTTGCGCTTATACCGATGTCGAGTTGTATTCCAGCCTCACTGTTGTCAGGCGTGTTATCCAGGGTGTACTAAAGCACAAGAAGTTCGAAGCTACTCCTTCGTTTGTGAGGCATACTGTTCTTGTCAAGCTTACGCAGGAAGATGACGTGGCATGCCTCCACAAACAAGTTTATGAGTGGCAAGGCCACAAGGTTATCTTCATGAAGGTTCACATGATTGAGCTGCTGCCGGACGTCCTCGATGATGTTCATGGCAAAGTCCGTCTTGTGTCCATCCCAAATTATATCGAGGCATGAAATAGTTGCCCCAGCTAGTGTTTAATACTAGTTTGGATTGTGTCTACTCATCCGAACCTTGCCTATTATCGAGCCCTCTAGGGCTAGTACTCTATATGAATCCGTCTATGGGAACTGCTGCTACTTCTGTGTACCCATGAATCATGTGAGAACCATCGTAATTGTTGCCGAAACAGATGCATCCTCACTAGTTTTTTCATGAATATGGCATGGTAAGACATAAGTTGTCACGGTTTTTCTGTGTTTGATGAAATAGAGTACTTGTTCGAGAATGTGCGCTGACGTATACATATGTACTTGTAAACACTGTTGGTGCTACCCCACTTGTAAGCACTTGTGCAAAACACGACACATTGGCTCAGCTCGCTTCAACACTAGGCTATCGACCAGCTAACAATCAATAATCTGTTGTCTGACATGTAAGAAACTACGTATCTTGTTACAGTGGTTCATGCAGTTAACTGAGGCCTGAATGTAAATTCCAAACATTCACACGCTAGTCCAGCATTCATGTGGAACACTCACATTAAACCCGGCTTCATAAAAAACTTGAAAAGCATAAGTTAAGAAATTTTATACATCTCAATGATTCGTAGAACATAACAAACATATACCAGTTCACAGCAAAAGACAAAGTTGTGAGAAGGTTTACAAATCAGGAAAAAATAAGCAAGGCTTGTCTGAGAGAAGGGCCTCCTGGCAGGCTTAATTTTCCTGGAGTTCACTCTGGTTTTTTCTTGCTGCCACCATCCAGGGTAGGTTTTCAGATTCCAGAATAACCAATTATAATTGTGTTCTCGGCTGGAATGCTGAACTGAACCATGTAGTGTACTGACAAGGTGAAATTCTTGTGCATTCTTTTAAATTTAAGCACCGCTATTTGTAGAAATAAGTAGACCACAATGCCTCTTGTCCGCGCACCTGTCCCAAAAATCTCCGTCCAGCCATGCCAGCTAGTCCTCGGTCCATGGATCAACTCGTAGAAAGTGCATTCTGGACTAGGATACAGTTGTTTTCGCTCGTCCCTGCACTTCAATCGGGAAGTAAAATGTATGAATCAGCTTCTTTTAGATTGCATTGGTCATTCTACCTAGTTAGAACCAATGTAGGAATACCTGGAACACTAGTGGTTAGAGGACGGCAGCTAGGAATAGCCATCTCATTTTATGTAGTTGTACTAAAATTAAGGTGTGTACTTTTGATTGCACAGATAGAAACGATATGGAGACAGACATCCCTGTTTGTGCAAATACAAAATACAGTTATTTAAACAGTGACAGATATTTGCAGTGGCGTATGATTAACAGCATCATATATTGTGTTATAATTGGCACTATACTGACAATATGAAAGTGCCCTTAAGTAAGTAGCATCACATCACATCAACACTGCCACTAAATTAACATGCAGAACAATAGCACTAGTATTACTGTCATGAGGGTAGCACATGGTCAGTAAATGTGCAATCAAATTTGTGCAGTTCCATTGGGATGAAGCAATGTTAGCGGTGTGAGATTTAAGTGTAACTACAAAGAAAAAATTCATGGGAAATAAAGCAAGACAGAAGCACTTCATAAAATGGGGGTGGCATTGCTTCAATTTATCGATGGCACTAGACCATTACTTATACTGACATTAGGTGGCATATACTGACATTAGGTGGCATTGATTAATGCTTCATGTGATTTTATATTAATGGTAGCGATATGGGCGTAGGGACAGTAGGGGGATAAAGTGGTGAGGCAGATGTTGTTGCTGAGAGTGGAAAATACTCAGGCAGCATGTCTGCATTTGTCCCATTTTATCTCCTCGGCGACATTTTCCTGTGTGAGCACAGGAAATCTAGACCTACTCATTCTCATTTGCGTTGTCCCCCAACACCCCTCACTTCCTTTCCTCTTTAAACCAAGAGACAGGTCCACTTCCCCCCACCCTTCGCCATCCACCATGCTTTCTTCGCCTTTTCAACTAATAGACCGGTTGGGTAGCTAGTATCTACTACTCTCCTCGTTTCCTCTTAGAACCAAGTCCTAGATTCATGCTACAACTTTCCCACTTTCTTCCCTGTTTGAACTAACTCTTAGATTCGACTGTATGAACTAGCTTTACCTCTAATAATAGCAAAAGTTTAGGTGCCTTTGCAACAACCGACGAAAGTAGAAAAAGAACCACACGCAGCCACGTGGGGAGCCGGGGCAGTAGAGCAAGGCAGGTTTCGAAGGAATATATACCTGAGGGTCGTCGGCATGTGGCAAAGACGACGTCGGGTGGCCGCATCTTGGCCACAATACCGCAGGGAGGAAGAAGGGGTTGGAGGCCCTCCGGAGCTGGTGCTCTCTCGGAGAGAACGACATGGCCGCCGATCGGGACAGCGTGAACGATGCACCTACACCCATGCCCCGGTCGAGGTGGTCCGGTCGGATTTGTGACCAGCCGTGAGAAGAGAGAGTGTGGCCACCTATGTCTTGCTTGGATCTGGAGAGCATGAGAGAGTGAAAGAGAGGAACCCTAGTAAAGCAAGCGCTAAGGGTCCTCCTTATATATATAGTGGAGTCATTTTGTTGTACCAGCTTCACAAAAATGCGCTCCTATGTGTACCCGCGAGTGGGTGCGAGAGAACTTGTGCGTGCATGCACCGCTTCTCTTCATGAGAGTACAATATACTATGCCCAAAGAATGTTCGCCACAAGAGTAATAGTATAATTGTGTGACGTGTGAGCTAAACTAAAAGGTGTGCGGCGTCTTTTGTTTTTTAGAAGTTCTGAGGGTAGGGTGTGAAGAGCACATATGTGTGTGATGTCTACCTGCAGATAGACGGTGGGTGCAAGAGGACTCGGGAGAGTCGTGACTCGTGAGGGTGCATGTATGCGTGAGAGACAGGGGGCACGTATCAATGCAATGCATGTGTCAGTAATTCATTATCCGGCAAATGTTCGCCACAAGCCGTTTCCTGACGAACGCCGTAAGAACTGTTAGATCGGCATCCGACAGTGTCAGTTTTGCCATGTCATTTAATAGAGCAGCCACTCCTCCTACACACAAATCTTCCACCTGAGTGTTAGCAACTGCCGTATGCTCCTCCCTCCGTTTGAAAATGCAGTGCATATAGCTTTATTGAAAATTTGAACCTCGCAAGCTTTTACCGAGTTTTCATGTACCAAAATGCACATATAGAATACCCAGTATATATCATTTCATTCATCTTCGAGAGGTAACTATAAAGATGTGGGAGGAGTCTACAAAGAAAGACCGTCGTATCACCTGCAGCAATTTCAACCATCCTTTGGTGTGGAGGAATATCATAGGAACTCTATATGTTATGATTTTTATAGGATTTTTTCCTTTAGAGCCTAATGGTTCATAGGAATATATTCATACACTCCACATTTCAAAGGAAATAAACATGATATCATTTTTATAGCTTTAGAGCCACTTGGTTCATATGAATGGATTCCTATACTCCCATATTTTCAAAGGAAAATAAACATTAGTGTATATTCAATAGAAAAGTTCCTATGATGTGAACCAAATGACATCTCTTTTCTAATCCCTCCACATAGGAATTGAGATACATGTCATCTCTAGATTCAATAGAAAAGTTCCTATGATGTGAACCAAATGACATCTCTTTTCCAATCCCTACTCATTGGAATTGACATACATGTCATCTCTTTCCCTACAACTTCCATGTATACATCTTCTATTCCTAAATAGCTAGTACAACCCACAAGTAGCTTTTTTCCTAGACATGCAACTATGGCACAAGAACACGTCATGCATGCAAGTCATAAATCACATTGTTTTTTCTACTCTATGCATGCAAGCACCACATCATCAATTCATGCATGTTACTCATAAGTTATTTCTTGCATTAAATTTTGCATTGACAATGTATGTGCTGGTCACGTGCACACATATGTACTAGTTCACATTCACATTTTTGTTAGAAATGCCATTCTTTTAACTGCAACTCATTTTTTCTCTTTGTACTCCCTCCGTCTAGGTGTGTAAGTCATCTTCCGAAAACCAAATAATCCCAAAACACTTTGGCACGGTACATTAACTCCCTCCTCGTTTCTTGTTTTGTGACATACCAATAAGAGATGTGGGCCGTGCGTGCTTTCCCAAAACACAAGCACTTCTCCTTTGTTCTAGAATCTTCCGTATCATAATTGCCCAAACTTTTTTTTCTAAATGAATTATTTGTTTTTTACTTTATGTTTTACAATCCACAATCCCATGAATCTTAACCTTTTTATAAAACTAATTGATTTTGAATGAGATTAACTATAAGAACTAAACGAACATCTACATCATGCATATATGACTCACAGCTTTACATGCTATATTGTGTATTTATTCATAATTTCGTTTCCAAATCTCATGCATTCAATGCATATGTGCCTTACTTGTTTTGAGTAGATTAGCAAATTTCACGCGGCCGCGGGTATATCAAAATGCAGGGCCCATGCATCATTGCCTTTCGGTCGAACCTACGTCCACAATTTTTGTACGCATATCTCCACTGGTCCCCGAACCCAAAATGCTGCCTCATTCTCGTAATACCAAGAGGCCCACACATATTAAGGCGTCAACTTGAACTCAATCCCTCTCCC
Source organism: Aegilops longissima (assembly GCA_021605205.1). Lineage (NCBI taxonomy): Eukaryota > Viridiplantae > Streptophyta > Magnoliopsida > Poales > Poaceae > Aegilops > Aegilops longissima. Next base: position 312,321,368 of record CM038677.1, read on the forward strand.
ATTTACTGCGACATGGCCCCGCATGCGGTAGTACTCCTACAAACCCTATCGCCGCACGCATCATCGGTTTTCTTCAAGACGACGAGGGAGAAGCGGATTTGTAGTGGAGGCGCTTTAAAAAAATGGATTTGTAGTGGAGGCCCCTACCCTAGGATGCCCTAGGTAGCTGCCGCACACATCATTGGTTTTCTCTTTTTTTTATGCTCTTGCACCCTAGAGTGAAATGATTGTTGCTTCGTTTGTTGGATTTCGGGTTCCGGCAGACCCTTGAGGTTCGAACACTGGGGTGCGCGCGGAGATCTTTCCCCTACCAGCTCACGCGTAAGGAATCTAATCTAGCAACGATGAATAACACAAGAGACACGAGGTTTATACTGGTTCGGGCCACTGTTGTGGTGTAATACCCTACTCCAGTGTGTGGTGTGGTGGATTGCCTCATGGGCTGATGATGAACAGTACGAAGGAAGAACAGCCTCGCGAGGGGTGTTCTTGGGCTGGTGCGATGAACTGCTTGGGTGAGGTCAATCGCCTCTCTCTCTCTCTCTCTCTCTCTCTCTCTCTCTCTCTCTCTCTGCTAGGGCTCTACCAGCTTGTTCTCCAGCTGCCCTACCTTGTGGTGGCTAGTCCTATTTATAGAGCGAGGCCCTGGGCCTCTCCCCAAAATAATGAGCGGGAAGGACGCCAACAATTGGCCTTTTTGAAGGGGAACATCTACTACACTTATCCCCACTAAAGTTGGTCTTCGGATGCCAAAGTCTCTGACGATGACGCCGTCCTGGGCTCCACGATGACCTCTGTCCTGCCGCTCTGCTGGTCTTGGTCTTGTTGCACCGAAGTGGTAACCTTTGCCTGATGCCTTGGCCTGTGCTTGCCTCCTTTGCACCAAAGGGGAAACGAGGACACTGCGCGGGCTGGCGCCCGCCTGGCGCCCGCCTGGTCCCGATCGTCATGGCTTGCGTCATGGGGCACCCTCGTGAGGTACCCTGCCTTGATCTCTCCGCCTCCTCGTGAGCCTGCCTGACGAGGCCGCTCCTGAGGGAGGTTCCTATGGTCCGCCCCGTGAGGCTTGGCCCATCGCGAGGGTCTTGAGCTTGAGCTGATGAAGATGGGCCGCGCTGGGGCCCCACTTGAGCCACGCCACAGCCCGCAGGCAGGCAAGTCTGAGGACCCCCATTCCCAGAACACCGACAGTAGCCCCCGGGCCCAAGGCGTGCCTGGACTTGGCTTAGCAGAGAAGCGAAGGGGCAAGTGCGAAGCGCCGCGGGCCCAACAGCCTGCGGCCTTGGGTGTCGCGTGGCGATTGATTGGTCGTGGGCGTCTCTGCTTCCCCATGATGCCTCGGCAACTGCATGACTTGACAAGTCCTGCACGCAGAAATGGGTCATGATTACCCGTGATCGTGGAGGCTGACGGTTGGCCTCCTCCAGCTATAAGTACGGAACGGCGCAAGACCTTCCAGTCCATGTCTTCTTGCTATTCCTTCCTCTCCATGGCTCCGATCCGCTGGTTTTCCGCAGAAGAGAAGGGAAAGGCCCCCCGAGAGGGTCCCGACGCGCTTCCGCCGAAGAAACGACTAGTCCTCTGCCGCCGAGATGAGGGCGCCAGGCAGGAGGTGTCGAGGCACTGGTACGAGCGGCCACCGCCGGGGTTTCCGCTGCCCTTGTACGCCCGCATTGAGGGCCCTGGAGGAGCAGACGCCGAGCGCCACGGACGACGCCGCCGTCGGTGCCGGCGGGTCACGGCGGTGCGTGTCGTTCCTCCTGGAGTCCATGCCGAGGGCTCCTTCCGAGAGCTTGTGCTCCACGCTGCCATGCCTCCCCAATCTTGGATTCGCCTTCCTCCCTCCTTCGCCTTCGAGATCCCGCAGAGGGGCTCGCTGGAGCTCTGGTTGCAGCACGCTGGCTGCAGCAGCACTGCGACCGGAGCGGTCGTTGCGGTTGTCGCTCCGGGCAAGGTCTACATGACCCGAGGCTGGGGCGAGATTGCCCGGCTCTGCCGGACGAGGGGCGCCCTCATGATCCATCTGGAATACGATGGCGCTTCCTTGATGTTCTTCAAGGTCTTTGATGCGGAAGGACGCCGGCTGGAATGCTGCCTCGAGAAGGGCGGTCGGGGCGTCGTCGTGGCGAGGACTAGGCCCGCCGGTCGCCCCCTCGGCAGCTCCTCGGGCAGCAGTGAAGGGGCTGGAGGGTCCAGCGCCTCCGCCGAGCTTCTGGAGCCTCCGGAGACGAGCGACGACAGCTACGAGCCCCCGAGCTCGCGTCGCGCCCGGAGCCAGGCGGGCGCTTCAGGCTACCGGAGCCGGTGATCTGGATGGGGTTGGCGCCGGCGCCTGGCGGCCCACTGTTGATGATGGCGTCTCCTGCGGAGGCACGCGTAGTCGGTGTTCCTTAGGATTAGCACCCTTTATTTCCTGCAAAGAATCGAAGTAGCACCCCGCGGGGGTATGTAAGGCGCTGGCCATGTTTTTGTGAATATTATGTCCTTATGATGAATCGGTGCGAGATGCTCGTTCTGCGCCAGCTCAGCTCCCCCTTTCTTTCCTCACGAGGGCTTGGTGCTCTACGCTGACAGTTCCCGGTCCCTAGGTAGGCTTCAGCCGTCGCTGGTACGACTGGTCGCGATGCCGTGGGTCAAGGCCAGGAGGTGAGTGGCCCGAGGTCTAGTAAGAGCCCCTTAGTCGCGATGCTCAGGAGGTCCCCTTTAGCGCTCAAGTAGCCTCCGCTGGGCAAGAAAGGTAGGCAGCTTTGCCGTGACAGAGCAGCAGTAGGCGAGGGTTTAGCGCTGAGTCGGATCAGTTTTGCGTGACTTATCTTGCGGGTTCGGAGCGGCGATCGACGAGGCGCCGTGCTTGTGCGGCGGCAACTGAGGTGTTGCTGGGTTGGGCCCTCGCGAGCTTCTTCCCTCTCCCCCGCGCTTTCCTTAATGGTCTACGTCCTCAGGTCTCGGCCCTCGAGAGAGCTTAGCCGCCGCTGGTATGACAGGTCGCGATGCCGTGGGTCAAGGCAAGGGGGTGAGGGCTGGAGAGCCAGTAAGAGCCCATGAGTCGCGATACTCAGGCGCCCCCCTTTTAACGTGCAAGCGGATCGTGCCGGAGAGGAGGAGAGAAGGCTCGTGATGCCGCCAGCGTTACTCCTGGAGCAGGTACTGCGTACCAATCACGAGGGGAAATAAGGTTCGTTGTTACGGTTGCCAGCCAACCATTGGTCGCTCCGCGGGAGTGATCGGGGGCACTGAGGGCTTGGTGAGGTGGCGCCTTGCGGGTCTGCCGCGGCCAGAGCTCAACCACTCAGATTTATCGGCATTGTAGGGACGGACCCGTGCGCAAGTGTCGTGCCTGAGCGAGCGGCTCCAAAGGTAGGTGTCAATCGAGCAGGCGATTAGGTCAAGCATGTTATGTATGAATAAGCAGATCCATCTAGATAGGTGCGGAGAAAGCACATGCCACTGGGTCTGGCCCGAGTAGCTTGGGGATAATGCAGCCCAAGGGGCGCCCCCAACAAGGTAAGTAAAGAACATAAGCAAAACGGATACATGCCGCAGGGACGAACCCACGCAGCCTGGAAATGATGCAGCCCGAGGGGCGCTCCCAGCTGAAAACGAAACTTGGAAAGGTGTCACCTGATATGGTCGGAGATGGCGGGATGTTGAGGTAGTGGATGACGCGTGATGAGGACGCCAGCCCTCACGAGCCCTCCGGACCTGGAGGCTCCGGGGGCACGGGGGGTTCCTCGAGAGCCATCTCCATCTCTGCCAGGACTGCGCGCTGCTTGACCCCCTGAGCCTCCAAAGTGCACCTCAGCAGGCGCTGATGGGTGGCAGCCGTGTTCGGCAGGCCGAAAGGCATGCGAAAGTAGCTGTGAGGCGGACCCTCTGCGCCCCACGCAGCGTGAGGGCTAGGGCGCTCTGAGGCGCGCCCGGTTGAGCCTCGGTATGTCGATGCAGATTCGCAGCCCAAAGATCCTCGCTGGATGCGGGCCACGGCGAAGCAGCGGCAGCCAGCGCATGACTCTTGACTCTTGTAGCTCCTGGGTGTTCCTCGTGATGAACTCCTGAGGGTTTGGCCCTCCTTGCGTCATACCTTCCTGAGGGAAACATGCCTCGAAGCACGCCACCAAGTGGTGCCCGAGCGCCTCCTCGTGACTCGGCTAGGTCGGTGGCTCGCCATGAAAAGAGCCCCGAGCCTCGCTGAGGAGGCGCCGCCGCGCTTTCTATCTGACGAAGGTGGCGCCCCTTGAACGGGCGCGGGTCCTGTTGCCACGCCTCCGGAGGTGCCTACCGCATGAGGGCTGCCCCATGCGGCTCTTCTTGGGGATCGCCCCGGGAAGTCTCCCGCTCCAGTGATCTGGGTCTTCGATTGCTGCAGATTGGAAGGCGCGCTCAAGAGAGCACACTGCATCCCTTTCCTCACAAGGCACTGTGATGACTCCTCCGCTTCCTGGCATCTTGAGGACATTGTAGCCATGGTGAGTCACTGCCATGAACTTGGCCAAAGTTGGGTACCCGAGGATGGCATTGTATGTCAGGCGAATGTGGGCGACGTCGAAGTCAATGAGCTCGGTGCAGTAGTTGTTGCGCTGTTCGAAGGTGACGGGAAGGCAAACTTGCCCTATCGGGACAGTGGAGCCGTCGGTGACTCCTAAGAAAGGCTTGGTCGGCTGAAGCTGATCGTATGGCACTTGGAGATCGTTGAATGTCTCGACAGACAGGGTGTTGAGTCTTGCTCCGCCATCGATGAGGGTCCTGGTGACCTGCACATTGCTGATGACTGGTGAGCAAAGCATGGGGAGGACTCCGGCCGTTGCCGCGCACTTGAGCTGATCCAATGAGCTGAACGTGATAGCGCCTGGCGACCACGAGGCGTGTGGCCTCGGCAGGGAGGACTGCATTCACCTCATGAGCAAACTGCTGAAGATCTTGTTGAGGCTGGGGCTGGCGCCACCAGGATCTGGCGATCGCGCTGCTCTGGAAGCCCCAGCCCCTCGTCTTGATGATTGTCTTCGTACCTCCTTGGCGGCTGCGGCGGAGGTGGGAGCCCTGCGTTGCCTTGAGGCGGTCCTCACGAGGCTGGTCCCTCAACCTCCCTCGCGAGGCTGGTCACCGCCAGTCCTCGCGAGTCTGCATCACGCCATCCTTGGCGAGGCCACAGTCTTCCAGCGTCTGCGCCTCTTCCTCCTCCTCGGCCGTAGCCTCGATCATTGCGCTCAGGCGCGCGGCCGATCGCCCTTCTCGCCTGGCCCTGAGCTCCTTGCGTTCGTTGGTGTTGTGGGTGTGGAGGTCGTGGTATACGCAGTACTGGCTGCCCTTGAATGACTCGGGCTGATCCCTGCCTCGCTTGATGTCTGGTTCTACCGCCTTGGGCTTCACATACTTGGCCTTGGGCTTCTTCTCTTCTGGATCGGCAGCCAGAAGCTCGAGGAGGGAGAGGTGCCCTTCTTCAGCCCTGGCGCATTTGGTCGCCAAGTTGAACAACTCCAGTGATGTGCACAGGTCTTCATGCATTGCTAGCTCCTCCTTCATCTTGACGTCACGCACGCCATCGGAGAAGGCTGAGATGATGGCTTCCTCAGTCACCTTGGAGATTTTGAGGTGGGCATTGTTGAAGCGCTGGATGTACTTCTACAGGGTCTCTCCTGGCTGCTGCTTGATGCGGCGCATGTCGCTCACGGCCGGAGGCCGGTCGCGAGTGCCTTGGAAGTTGGTGATGAAGCGGGTGCACATCTCGTCCCAGGAAGAGATCGTGCCGGGAGCCAGGTTCAGTAGCCAGGTTTGGGCCCCGTCCTTGAGCGCCATGGGGAACCAATTCTCCATGAACTTTTCGTCCCCGTTGGCGGCTTCGATGCCCAGCTCGTAGAGCTGAAGGAACTCGGCGGGGTCGGCAATGCCGTCGTAGCGAGGAGGCAGGTCTGGCTTGAACTTGCCGGGCCACGCGACGCTTCGTAGCTCGGCGGTGAAGGCGCGGCAGCCTACAGCGGCTACCGGGGCTCTCTGCTGATGCGGAGCTTGCTCTTGTGGGTTCCCGCGCATCGCTGCCTGGAGCAGCGCAGAGTCTTGACGTGGTGGCGTTGGAGCGCGATCGCGGCGCTCCAGTGCTGGGAGCACGCGAGCACCTTCTTGGGGACAAGGGATCTCCTGACAGCTCCTTTCTTGCTGCGCGGGCGCCGGACATGGAGGGTCTCGGCCCGGGGCCACGCGCCTTGGAGCCAGGGCGCCTTCTTGGGGAGGAGGTGGTGGGGGCACCTCCGGCTCCCTGCCTCCCGCGCGGGGTGAAGGGCGAGGCAACGAGAGGGACGGCGCGGGGGAGCCCCCTGCGGCGCGGATGAGCTCGGCGATGCGGTCGAGCCACTCCTTGTAGACGTCGTCGACGGGGCGGTAGCGCAGGAGCTCGTTTGCCGCGATGAGCGCGGCTTGGGCCTCCATGGGAGCGCGGTGCGCGCGGGACGAAGAACTAGCAGTGGCGAGCGAAGGAGTAGCGGTGCGGCCTTCTCACCTCACCGATGGATGCAGGGACGAGGCCTGCTGCTCCTTCCCCGCCGGGCCGGTGGCAGCGTTGGCGGCAGGCGACGGGGAACGACGGGGGTGTCCGCCGACGGGAGCCGTGTGGGTGACTCGAGCGGCACGAGCAGCCCGGCGCTCGGCGCGGGCTCGGCGAGCGTCAGCCATGGACATGACGGAAGATCATACACGAACAGTGGAAAAAAGATTCCGGTGCACCCCTACCTTGCGCGCCAAATGTCAGATTTCGGGTTCCGGCAGACCCTTGAGGTTCGAACACTGGGGTGCAGCGGAGATCTTTCCCCTACTAGCTCACGTGTAAGGAATCTAAGCTAACAACGATGAACAACACAATAGACACGAGGTTTATACTGGTTCGGGCCACCGTTGTGGTGTAATACCCTACTCCAGTGTGTGACGTGGTGGATTGCCTCAGGGACTGATGATGAACAGTACAAAGGAAGAACAGCCTCGCGAGGGGTGTTCTTGGGCTGGTGCAATGAACTACTTGGGTGAGTTCGATCGCCTCTCTCTCTCTCTCTGCTAGGGCTCTATCAGCTTGTTCTCCAGCTGCCCTACCTTGTGGTGGCTAGTCCTATTTATAGAGCGAGGCCCTAGGCCTCTCCCCAAAATAATGAGCGAGAAGGGCGCCAACAATTGGCCATTTTTGAAGGGGAACATCTAGTACACTTATCCTAACTAAAGTTGGTCTTCGGCTGCCAAAGGCTCTGACGGTGACGCCGTCCTGGGCTCCACGATGACCTCCATCCTGCCGCTCTGCTGGTCTTGGTCTTGTTGCACCAAAACGGTAACCTTTGCCTGAGCCTTGGCCTGTGCTTGCCTCCTTTGCACCAAAGGGGAAACGAGGACACTTCCCGGGCTGGCGCCCGCCTGGTCCCAATCATCATGGCTTGCGTCACGGGGCACCCTTGTGAGGTACCCTGCCTTGATCTCTCTGCCTCCTCGTGAGCCTGCCTAACGAGACCACTCCTGAGGGAGGTTCCTGTCGTCCGCCCCGCGAGGCTTGGCCCCTCGCGAGGGTCTTGAGCTTGAGCTGATGAAGATGGGCCATGCTGGGCCCCCACTTGAGCCACGCCGCAGGCCGCAGGCAGGCAAGTCTGGGGACCCCCATTCCCAGAATGTCGACATCGTCTGTCCAGCTTAATGCGGGAAAGGTGGGGCTTTGTGATTTGACCCCTCATCGCTCATTTACTGCTAGTGTGGAGCTACGGCCGGGGTGCCTCCAAGCCCAACCGTTTCTCCAAACTGTAATTTGGTACATCGCACGTGGAACAAGACAGTGGATGAGCCACATGTCGGCCAAAGGGGTCCTGTTAAGTGTGTCACCATTTCGTGTGCGGACTGACCCTGCTTTAGTTGCTACGCCAACACGACAGGAGCATCCTACCACTTGGTTTTTCTCCTTGGTGAATCTAGACTATATTGATCTAAAAAGATACGTACTGTACTACCCTCTTCGTCTCGGTTTATAGGGCGCGCACGTAGTTCTCGGTCATCCATTTGACTAACTAAATATGAGTTACTATGTCACAAAAAGTATATCATTCGATTTTTAAGCGGATGTAGTTTCTAAACATATACTGTTCATCACATATATAGCTAGTTAAATTCTCAACCTAGAACGACGTGCATGCCTATAAACCGACTGAAGGAAGTAGTAAAAATGAGGTGATTTTACGGCGATGGGCGGGGAGCATGGCCTGTCTTGCGGTCCCACGTGTCATGATGTACCAAGGCGATGCGCGTGTCCCTCTTGAGGCAGAACAATGGCAGAAGCAATACTACGTGATTTTCTTGAAGCAGATGATGGTGAAGAGAAGTGTGAAATAATGGTTGCTTCGTCTGTCTGGGAAGGTTCGACATTGTGATTTGACGTCTCATTGCTCATTACTACTACTGGGGCGGTACGACTGGGATGAGCCCCATGCTGTTCAGCACTGTTATTGGTGCATGACACGTCGACCCGGTTGCTATATGTCCCACATGTCGGCGAGAGGAAGTACATAATTCATGAAAGCGAGCATCGACGGAGGAGTACAAGACACGACTTGGTTTTTGCTGCTTCGCGCGATCCATCGATACAAACCCGGACTTAAAGAAAGGCAAGGGCGGGTCTTTTCCCGCGCCGCAGGCAGGGGAGTTTGGCATAGTCTGTTCGAGGCAACGAGGTAGGAAGGGAAACAAGCAAATAAAGGTTGAGCGACTTAGTTTTGGGAAAATCTGATTTTACGAAGTACGTACCCACTATGGAGGTAGTATACTACTTACTACTCCCTCCTTTCCGGTTTATAGGGCTCGTCTAAAAAATTCGTTTTTCCGTTTTATAAGTCTCAATTCTACTACTAGTAGTAGTAGTAGTACTTCCATCACATGTTGGATTTTGAGGTGCGTTAAATCACCCGATGCAAGCATTATCAAGAGAAAACTCACCAATGCATGTAGAAGTTCATGGAAATTTACTGGTCATGCATGCATTCGTTCTAATTAATGCCTCGGTAAACATAACTTCTTGAGAAAAACGAGCATACATTACTTGTGCAAACTACGAAATTAATTCCACCACTCACCGTCTACCTTGGTTTGAGAGATTTTGAAATTGAGCCATAAACTGGAAAGGAGGGAGTAGTAACATGGCCTAGGGTAGCTTGCTGCACCATGGACTCCAAGGAAATTGTTGTAGTAGTACTGCTCCTATATACTACTCCAAGGAAATTGAGCCATAAACTGGAAAGGAGGGAATACTACTAAAGGACATATATTCCAAACAATATGATAATCTCTCTAACCAAGGTAGGGACGAGGAGTAAACGAAGGGAGTAGTAAAATTTTCTCCTCGTCCTGCGAGCCACCACGCGTGTGGGCGAGGGAGCGGGCGTAAGGCGTAGTACTACTACCTCCCTCCTTGTTTATAGGTCACCTTTGTAGTTCGTGCCAAATTTTGACCAAATATTTAGCTAACAAAATGTTAATGCATGTCAACAAAAATTATATCGTTGGATTCATATCTCAACATAGTTTTCAATGATATATGTTTCCGTAACACGCATGAACGTTTTGTTAGTTCAATCTATAGTCAAGATTTGACACAATATACAATGGGGACCAATTTATCAGGACGGAGGTAGTTTCTACTCCCTCCGTTTCTTATTACTCTGCGTCTAAGTTTTTCTCATTTTTTCCCAATTGCTCTGCGCGCTAGCCTATTTCTCCATTTCCTTCCAACTTTGCCCCTTCCAGCTAGCCAATCTGTTGCATGGCAGAGCAATTAGTGGAGCAGTCAGTGCACATGCATGAGCAGGCTAGCTGCATGTAGGGCAGCCGAGGCGCACCGGCCAATTAGCTGCATGCAGCTCCCAACGTGCAATTAACATGAGAGGAAGGGTAAGACGGTCCAAGAAATAGCCAGCGGTATGCTCCTTGGTATGCGGGCTTCAAGTTATGCGTAGAGAAAAGAAAAACGGAGGGAGTAGTAAGCAAGCTTCACATCGTCCTGCGAGCCACCGCGCCCGTGGGCGGGGGAGATGGCGTAGTAAGCAAGCTTCCCCTCGTTCTGCGAGTTGACGGGACACATCAAAAGTAATATGTACGGAGCATCTTGAGTGTATAGAACCTTGCCTCTAAGGTAGGCCTCACATGACGCGTCAAGTCGCAATTTGTTTGTTCACCCGTGGAAGACGATCCACCATCAAGTGGACAACCAGTACATGTGTCAAATTACCACGTGGGCTTCCTTTTCGTATAGAAATGAGCTCCACCGAGTACCAGCGCGGGTGTGGTTGGGAAATAGACGGGAGTACGTGCGCTGTGCGTGCACCTCTTCTCTTCGTGCACGTCCCCCACCTACGTGGGTGTGTGTGAGAGAGATACAAACCTAGACATAATGCGCCGTCCATCCCCATGCCTCCGCCCAGTCCGACCACAAGTCACCACCACGCCCCACTCCTCCTCACCTTATCTCTCATCTTTCTCGAGATATCTTTTTTCGATGTAATTCTCGAGATACCATTTTCTGATAAAATTCTCGAGATAACATTAGTTTTTACACATGGGATTACTCCTGCATGGGTCAATCACAACAGGTGTTTTGTAAAAAAATGCATCTTGATGTTCCGTGCAATGCACGGGCATCTTGCTAGTCCATGAAAATAACACATGGCAAAATTTCACGGCGAGCGAGGATTTGAATCTCTTTGGGAGGGCTGTTTGGATTTTGCAGGGTAGCCAAAATATTGGCGACTCTTTTGTCCACGGTGCCTTTGCCACCGATGAGCGAGAATGGCTTGGGTGCTCATGCATCCTCCAGCGCGCACGTTGGCGACGAGCTCGCACGAGCTGTGCTTTTTTGGTCCCACCACGCCGCCCGAGACAGCCGCAGACCGACCGGCGACCCTCATATTACGCCATCCAACCGTAGCCGCACACATTCTGACAGCAACTCAACCAATCAGACGAAATTCATGCAAACATGATGATATTTCTCATAAACAATGACGAAATTCATATAAAATACCGGATATTCATACAAACATGAAGGATTTCATTACATTCAAATCAACTAAGCGGTGATAGTTCTAGATAGCACAGGTATATAATACCTGGCCTAAGTGGTCGCCCGCCGATCCATTTGTGTTCCTCATGTCCGGCAGCACGATCACCAGATTTCCGGGAGCCCCGGAGGTATATGCTTCAGCGCAAAGGACGGGTCGCTTCCCCGCTGCCCAACTGATATGGTTGGCTGATGCCCAAGATGATGGTGGAAGGGGGCTTCTCCGCTTGCATGGAGACCATGCAGGGTCGAAGAAGGTCCTCGCAACAAAAGGATCTGGCAAGACACCTGCTGTGTAGGCCGGCGTCGCCTCCACGGTGGCCTTCATGGGACCCAAGCAGTGGCGGCCTCCCGTGTTCTCCTTCTCGTCGATGATGGCCCACCGACTCATCGCTCTCTGCGCATCCGGCTTCTGTCTCTGCTTGCATGGCACGGCCGTCGGCATGGGAGTCCCAGCCACAGAAACGGGAGAGCGGTCGCAGACACGGGAGGCGCAGTACGAGGCGGCGGCGTGGACGGCAGCAACGACGCCCGTGCGGCGCTCCTCGTCGAGCTGGCCTAGAGCGGTGAGTTGCTGAACCGCGCGCTGGCTTGGGGCGAGAACTGGCTCCGTCGGGCGAGGGGAGGGAGGTGGATCAGCGAGCTGCATAGCTCGTATCCGGTGGGCTCGGCTTGGATGCGGGATAACTACACTTCGTAAGCCATTGTAAGAGTGGACAAAATGGTGAAGGAGGAGATAGGGGAGTGGCGGAAGTGGCGGAGGCATTTGGCCGGCGTTTGGCCTCGTTTGGCGAACGGGAGGAGCTCGGCAGGCGTTGCGTTTAATGTCGGCCCGGTGATGAACGGACGTGTCTCCAGAGTGGGTTTCTCAGCTTCCACACGGGTTTCATGGAGGCATTTGAATGCGGCAAGGAGGCGTGTTTAGCCGCGCGTGCATCGAGTGGCGCTCTCGACTCTAACGTACGACACCGCGCCGTTCTTCCACTGAGTTGTCGGCTCTTTGGGTACATGGCCTGCATGTCAGTGACCCAACGCAGGCATCGCACGGCAGAGGAACTTTTGGTGGGCCTGGGCGGTCAGAAGCGGGCATTTCATAAACCGATGATTGTTCATTGAGTGTGACATCATCTATTTCATCTAGATATGCCTACTATATAATGTAAGATAATTTTAAAATTTTCATATATACGTTGATAGCCCTTTCGATATGTTGTGATTCATAAAGACAGTTGCAAACATCAATGTTCTGCTTATCGCAGATAAGATTGATTAAACCTTGCAAAAAAAAGATAAGATTAATTAATACCTATAACAATCCATGTCCTTAACAAAGGGTGCATGCACGTATAGGTTGAGCATGTGTCTTGCGTCGTGAGCGGCATGCATGTGTAACATCCCAAATTTCCTATTTGGAATGTTTTACAATTATAGCTAAGCATCCTATGCATCCTGTTTGAATTTGAATGCCATTTGGAGTTTCAGTGAAATTTTGAGTTTTGAATTTGAATTCAAACTTTGGCAAGTGGGAAACATTTCAAAAACTAAGCCTGATAAATACTTGATCAAAAGTATGAGAGGAGCAAACATGACACTCCAAAAATATCAGAAGAAATAATGCCAAAAGTTTTGGATTCAAATCTGAAATTTATTTGAATTTGAAAAAATGGATTTTTATAAAGTTTGGATTTTGCCTTTGGAAAAATGTTCAAATGAAAGGGAATATTCCCCTGATCATTTTGGTATATATATACCCTATATAAAATATTTATATTTTAAAAGTTATACTCTGTTTTGTTTTATTTTAAAAAATAAAATTTTAAAAAAAAAAAACCCCAGGCGCCACCCAGCCCCCAGCCCACCAGCCACTCACCACCTGGCCCACCCAGCGCCCAGCCCACCAGCCAAGGCCCAGCCCGAGCCGGCCCAGCTCGCCCCCCCTCGCCCGAATCCTTACGCGCCGGCCACCCGCTCGCTCCCCCCCTCTCTCTCTCTCATCGACCAGTGAGGCCGCCCATCTTCCTCCCTCGCCCACTCCCCGTCGCCGCCATGATCACGGATCCCGGGATCCGGGATCCCGATCGCCCTCGCCGCCCCAAGCAGGCCGAGCCCCAGCTATAAAGCCGACGCCCCCGCACCCCATTCTCCCCGAGACCTCGCCGGACCCCCTCTCCCTCCCGCTCGACCTCGCCGGAGCCCGAAGCTCACTCCGCCGCCATTGTCGCCGTCGTCGCCGCCCTAGACCACCCCGACCCCAACGACTCCACCAGAAGCCCCCGACCTCGTCACACCCGACCAGGCGACTTCCCGAGCTCCCGACGCCCCTAGCCCTCGCCGCCTCTCGCCGCCCGCCGCCCGTCGCCGAACTCCGGTAAGCCACCGAATCATCCCCCGTCGATCTCTAATCTAGGGCTAGGATTAGACCCCGAAGAATACGTTTTTATAAAAAACGCCCGGTTAAATCCGGTTTATTAGTTAGTTAGGTTTTATTTTAGCCGGTTCGTTTTAGTTTAACCCTAGGCCCGTTTAGACTATTTGACGCCTTGCAGATACACGAGTTTAGGCCCATTAGGCCTTTTTCTTTTATTTTGTTTTCTGTTTTAACAGAATAGTTTCTGATTTGAAAAATTGATATCTTTTATTCTGTTTAATATTTTTAGGTGATTCTTTTTTGTTGGGTTGCAAATTTTATGTAGTTTCTGTAGAATATATATTTAGCTATGTTAAAAATAATTAAAATTGCTTTATTTTAGTTTTAGTCAGAATAGTAAATCTGCTATAACTTGAGTTAGAAAAATTATTTTTATATGATTCTTTTTGTCCCAACTTTATTTTGACATTGCCAAACCATAAAAATTAATTTGGGTATTTTAGGATTAATAAATAATTAGTTTTAAGCAGAATCTCATTAATCCTAATTAATTAACTAGTTCTGTGTTTTCCTAATATTTTAATTAGTAAATAAATTTATTTTTAACTTGTGATTGGTTATTCTAGGATAGTTTCTGTCACTCTAGTAGATGAACTTTTATTTATAATTAATAAAAGTTTTATTTTATTTTTCTTAATAGAAATTGGATTAGGCCTAAAATGAGTTTTATAATAGCTTTTTAATTAATTCTTTTTGCTCCTAGTTGCTTAGTGAATCCTATTATGTTAAGTTAACCTAAAACCATGATTAGGTTATGTTAGAAATTTTTGTTATATAAAACTATTTCTAGCTATTGTTTGAAGTAGGAAAAACTTTGAATTGGATTTCTTTGAGTTTTCCTTTGGATTTGGTTTGTTGTTTTGTTGTGTTATGTTACTTTTGTTATGTTGTGTTATGTGATCCTATTGCTATATGCTTATTGTGAATTGTTTGTCTCGGTAGAGTTTCAGAGTCTGAAGCTTGCTACTCTGACTCTTTAGCTTACGAGGATCATCGGCAAGGCAAGTTTTGATCATGTTATTTCTATACCTATGTTTTTGTGCATTAGTAATTGTCACCACCCACCATGCATGCAGTAGTGAAATTTTGAAGTTATTAAACTTGAGTAGTATCATGTGGTAGGATGAACCAACCCCTTGTTACCATGACCCGGGATGAAGTAGTTACTTTGCTATGCTCGTGAAGCGGGTTTTGGGTTGAGTGAAATTCATAAGCAAGATGTGAGAGTCAATGATGATGACAACCCATGAACTACAATGATCAAGATGGACTTGGAAATTCACTCTTTGGGTGGAGGGCGGTTGGCGGGCACCTGGAGAACCAGTGGTGGCGGGATGCATGGAGAAGTGCCATGACATCTTGCGAGCTTCACCCAGCCACGAAGAGAAGGATGGATGCCCCATGACGGAAGCTTACTGTGCAGCCGCAAGCCATTATGGGCTCTGGCTGGGTTGACCCTAGTAGTGGCGCTGGCTGGGCGGTACTACGAGATGTAGAAGAACGGTAGGATTGGATGGGTACGGCGGTAGCGGAAGAACTCTTTGGAAGACCTGTTTCATTCGTCCGTCTTCAAACACCATGAAGTCGAAGACTTTAAAGGAGGAATGATTCTTGCGGGAAAGTCGCAACCCTCTGCGAGTTAAAGATCTAATCGATTAGCCGTGTCCCGATTACGGACATTTGAGCCTCTGGAACTTGGAAGTATTGGATATCTCAACACTAAAACTAATAAATTAATTTGAGGGTTTATGACTTAATAATTTTGGGAGCGAGATATTGGTTGGCGGAACCATCTCAATAACTACCAACAATTGTAGTAATTTGCAAGCAAGTCCACAGTAGTAGGATAAAATTTGCTTTTATAAAATGATGAAACTTAGAGCCCCACAGCCAAAATGCATATAGTGATAGTAAGTTTATTATTGATATTCATGACTTGCCACTTATTCCAAAAGCTGACCTACATGGCTGCAACGTCTTATGTTGCGGTATATTCGATCAGGTGAGGCTACGCTCGGCGCTTGGCGATTGCCCTTTGAGTCGGATGGACTCGCTTTATCTTCGGCGCTCCGCAGCATTATTAGTTTATTTCTCATGAGTTGGCCTTGAGCGAATTTATTCCTTGTAATAAAGACTCTATATGAGAATCGTTTAATGATATTCAGGTGTGATTGAACTTTGATTACTTTATCGATGTCTTGTGAGTACCGGCATGATCTTGGGATGAATACAGACACGAGATTTGACCGATTTTGGGTCGGTCGCTTCTGAGAGATGGTATCGAGCATTCACTGACCGTAGGATCGTAACCCCTAGGATCGGAAAGCCATAGCGAGACCATTTACTTTGAATCCTTTTCATTCCATAATTCTCCCTGTTCAATTCGACTCTTCTCCTATTTTCAACATTCTAGATGGCGTCGAGTTCACCCCAGTTTGCTACGGAGTTTTGCCAGCCCGATGAGGCGATGCCCTTGAAGCTGGTCGAGATGGTGAAGCAGCTGAAGATCGCTCTACCCTCGATCACCGGAAGCCAACCAATGCACTTCCGACGGACACCCGCTTCTGAGATTGAGGTGCATATCGAGGGAGAACCTTCGGAGGACACACGGAGCCTATTGACTTTGAGTTCACGAGTTCAAGCTGGATCATCGGAAGGGGCGTGGCGATCTATCGAGCACTTGGACATCTCGAGAGGAGTCTGGGGCGAGCTCGATCCTCGAGACCTCGCCATGGTTTCTCGCAGGGCAAGGAATGGAGATATCATCCGTGCCATTGAGGACGATTCCACTCTCTCTACATCCAGGACTTGGAGTGTCTTCTCGAGAAAGCAGGAGATTCAGACTCGCCGTAACTCGAAGACACACGGAAGCTTTGTTCCGTGAGCTGGGCTGGAGGAGAAGGCACGCGCAGACTTCCTTGGCCATGAGGAAGAAATCACGGACTTCATGGAGCGATCGGCGACACGAAGATGAAGCTTGCAGCGATAGAGGAAAAGATGGACTTGGGAGAGGACCTTTACCGAGTGGAGATGAAGGACCCTCGTGAGCAATGATCAAGATTTTGAAGGAGTACCATGAAGGAAACCCCAAGAGGAGGCGCCAGCGATGAAGACTTTTTAGTCGACCACCATGTTATCTTTTACTTTTTAAATCGATCAGTTAGGCCGATGTTTTCCTTGATTAGTCATGAGCTTTTGTAATCGAGTTTGAACCATGTTTGAGTGGAATGAATAAATGATTGGTGTGTTTTGATTGTGCATTCATATGGGTAGTGTATTTCTCATAGACCATTGTTCTATTCTAATTTTCTCATCCACTCCAAAACACGGATGCCTCAGGGGCGTGACCTTTGGTTTCCGCCGGAGCTCACCCAGCTGCTCCAGCAGCAGAATGCACCGATGCAGCTCCTTATTCAGAATCGAACAACAACGCCAACAATCCACCGCCACCACCCCTATGGACAACTTGACTCGATTTACGAGGTTGAATCCGCCGGTGTTCTCTAGTAGCACCGAGGGCGATTGTTGCTGATGATTGGCTCCGCAAAAGTCGGAAGAGAGCTAATCACTGTTGGATGCTGATCGATTGAGAAGGTGCGCTTTGCAGCGCATCAACTGGATGGACCTGCAGCTTCTTGGTGGGAGAACTACACGCCACTTTTCCCATTGGTGCCATCACTTGGGATCAATTCCAGCGAGCCTTCCGCACCGCTCATGTCTCAGCTGGAGCCATGAGTGCGAAGAAGCGTGAGTTCCGCAACTTCGCCGAGGGAACCGTCTTGTGGCACGATGCGTGGATGACTTCAACAAGCTCGCTCGCTATGCCCCGATGATGTGGCCACAGATGCATAAAGCAGGAGAAGTTCCTTGAGGGACTCAATGATGAGCCGAGCATGCAGCTTATTGTGGCTACCTTCAACAACTACCGGGAGCTGGTAGACAAGGCCACCATTCTTGAAGGCAAGCAGCAGCGGATAGAAAGCCGCAGCGGAAGTACAGCCGGGGAAGCACAACTCGGGAGCTCAGCGAAGCCCGCTATGCACCATACTCGGGAGGGCACACCCATCATAACCATGGAGGTCATAACCATGGAGGAAATGGGAACAACCGCAGCCAGGACAACAAGTCAGGCCATGGCAATGGCAATGGTAATGGCAATCAACACCGTTCTGCCCGGCTCGAAGGATCTGAGCCACATCACACGCTTCAAGTGCCGAAGACAGGGCACTATGCCACCGACTGCCGGAGGCCAAGCGGAGGAATGGAAATGGCAATGGAGGCTCAGCGAAGAAGCCCAATCCGTTCCCTCGTGCTCGGGTGAACCACATCGGCGTGGAGGGCGTCTATGATCAGCCGGAACAATGTGGTTGGTAAGTTTTATTGAATTCACGTTCAGTTTGGTACTCTTTGATTACGGTGCAACGCATTCATTCATATCAAGGGTAGTTGTGGAAAAGTGCAGGTTGCCCACTAAAACCCTTAGAAGCCCCCTTGGCGTCGGTTCAGGGAGGAGAAATGATGGCGGCGTGGGCTGTCATGCAACCCTCAACATCGGGAACCATAAATTTCCGCAGACCTCATAGTGTTGGAAACCCAGACCTTGGATGTAATCCTAGGCATGGATTGGTTGTCAAAGTTTGAAGGAACATAGATCGTGCCCATAAGTCTATTCTGCTCACCACCCGGAGCGAAGAGGATCAAGTATGTAGCGAGCACAGCCGGATGAAGAATCGGTGCATTCCCTCACGGGAGTTGTTCAGGAGGAAGTGCCGATGGTGCAAGAATTTCCCGATGTGTTTCGGAGGAATTACCAGAATGCCACCGGACGAGGACATTGAGTTTCTGATTGAGCTATTGCGGCACAGCCCCAATATCCAAGAGACCTTATCGGATGCCACGAATGAGTTGAAAGAGATCAAGGATCAAATTAATGAGTTATTGGAGAAAGGATATATTCGTCCAAGCTCATCACCTTGGGAGCCCCAGTTCTTTTGGTAGAGAAGAAGGATGGAAGTTTGAGGATGGTTGTGGATTATCGTGCATTGAGCGAAGTAACCATCAAGAACAAGTACCCTCTGCCGATGATTAATGATCTGTTTGATCAGCTAGTTGGAGCCAAGGTATTCTCTAAGATCGATCTTGATCGTGGTATCATCGATTGAAGATCCGTGAAAAGGATATACCCAAAACAGCATTCACTACCGGTATGGTTTATATGAGTATACCGTCATGTCATTTGGATTGACTAATGCTCTGCGTACTTCATGAATTTGATGAACAAGGTGTTTATGGAATATCTGGACAAGTTTGTCATGGTGTTCATCGATGATATATTGATTTTCTCAAGAGCGAGGAAGAGCATAAGGAACATTTGCGTCTAGTTACGGAGAAACTTGAGAACATCAGTTGTATGCCAAGTTCGGCAAATGTGAATTTTGGTTGAAGGAAGTTGGATTCCTCGGACATGTTATTTTAGGAGAAGGAATAGCAGTTGATCCCGCCAAGGTTGAATCCGTCACCGATTGGCAGTCACCCACCTCGGTCAAGGAGATCCGCAGTTTTCTCGGACTCGCGGGATATTATCGGAGGTTCATTGAGAACTTCTCGAAGATTGCCAAGCCCATGACTGAGCTGTTGAAGAAGGAAGCCAAGTATGTTTGGACCGAGGAATGTGAAGCCAGTTTTCAAGAATTGAAGAAGCGGTTGGTCACAGCCCAGTGTTGATTTTGCGGACATACACAAGGAATACCAGGTCTATTGTGGCGCTTCTCGTCAAGGACTCGGAGGATTATTAATGCAGGAAGGGAAGGTTGTAGCTTATGCCTCCGGACAGCTACGACCTCATGAGATGAATTATGCCACACATGATTTGGAGTTAGCAGCCGTAGTGCATGCACTCAAGACACAGAGACATTTCCTCGCCGGAAACCGTTGTGATGTCTACAGATCACAAGAGCTTGAAGTATATTTTCACGCAGAAGGAATTGAACCTCGAGCGGAGGAGATGGCTAGAGTTGATAAAGGACTATGACATGAGATTGCATTACCACCCGGTAAAGCTAATGTTGTAGCAGATGCTTTGAGCCGTAAGAGTTATGTGAATACTCTTACAGCAGGAGGATTACCCGAGAGTTAGTCGATGACCTCAGAGATCTCCGACTGGAGATAGTTCCGAAAGGATTTGTTGCAACTCTGGAAGTTCAGTCCACTTTGGCCGAAAGGATTCGTGAAGCCCAGAAGTCGGACAAGGAAATTGATGAGATTAAGCAAAAGATGGAGGAAGGAAAAGCTAAAGGATTCCGTAAGGATGAACACGGAACTATATGGTTCGAGGATCGTATTTATGTGCCCAATGATCCCGAACTCAGGAAGCTAATTCTTCAGGAGGCTCATGATTCACCGTACTCGATTCACCCCGGCAACACCAAGATGTACCTGGATTTGAAGGAAAGTTTCTGGTGGACTGGTATGAAGAAGGATATTGCCGAGTACGTAGCCGTATGCGATGTTTGTCAACGTGTAAAGGCAGAACATCAGAAGCCAGCAGGGTTACTTCAACCTTTGCCGATTCCCGATTGGAAATGGGAGAAACTTGGAATGGATTTCATCACAGGATTACCGGGACCCGTTCAGGTTATGATTCTATCTGGGTAGTGGTTGATCGTTTGACCAAGGTAGCTCACTTCATTCCGTGAAGACTACCTATACCAGTGCTAAGTTGGCCAAGATATACATGACCAGGATCGTATATGCGCATGGAGTTCGAGGAAAATCGTGTCGGATAGAGGAACGCGGTTTACCTCAAAGTTTTGGAAGCAGTTGCATGAAACTTTGGAGTGCGAGGCTGGAATTGATGCAGCTTTTCATCCATGAGACAGATGGACGGACCGAGAGAGTCAATCAGATTCGGAGGACATGTTGAGAGCTTGTGTGCTAGACTATGGGTCTAGCTGGGATGATAATTTGCCATCGCAGAGTTCTCATACAACAACAGTTATCAATCCATTTGAAGATGGCCCTTCGAAGCTCTATACGGAAGGAGGTGCGAACACCATTCTTTGTGGATAGTGTTGGAGATCGATCACTTTTCGGTTCCGATCTTATCAAGGATTCGAAGAAAGTCAAGCTGATTCGAGACAGGCTCAAGATAGCACAGTCAAGACGGAAGAGTTATGCCGACGATGGCGCAAAGAAGTGACTTACGAAGTGGGAGACCGAGCATATCTTCGTGTGTCTCCGCCGTGGAATCAAGAGGTTTGGTGTCAAGGGAAAGTTAGCACCCGATTCATTGGCCCTACAAAATCCTCGAGCGTCGTGGAGAGGTTGCTTACAAGTTGGAATTGCGGAAGGATTGTCCGGAGTTCATGATGTCTTCCATGTTTCTCAAGTGAAGAAGTGTCATGCCGACATGGCCGATGTTCCGTTGAGAGACACGGTGCCCCTAGAGGCCATACAGCTTGACGGTGATCGACTTACAAGGAGAAACCCGTCCGAATTCTCGAGACTGCAAGCGAGTCACCCGCAGCAAGGTCATCAAGTTTTGCAAGGTGTTGTGGAGTCACCACACCGAGGAAGAAGCCACACAGGGCGCGAAGACCTTCTTCGAGACCACCCGCACCTATTTGCTAGCCAACCCGAATCTCGAGGGCGAGATTCATCTTAAGGTGGGTAGGTTTGTAACATCCCAAATTTCCTATTTGGAATGTTTTACAATTATAGCTAAGCATCCTATGCATCCTGTTTGAATTTGAATGCCATTTGGAGTTTCAGTGAAATTTTGAGTTTTGAATTTGAATTCAAACTTTGGCAAGTGGGAAACATTTCAAAAACTAAGCCTGATAAATACTTGATCAAAAGTATGAGAGGAGAAAACATGACACTCCAAAAATATCAGAAGAAATAATGCCAAAAGTTTTGGATTCAAATCTGAATTTTATTTGAATTTGAAAAAATGGATTTTATAAAGTTTGGATTTTGCCTTTGGAAAAATGTTCAAATGAAAGGAATATTCCCGATCATTTTGGTATATATATACCCTATATAAAATATTTATATTTTAAAAGTTATACTCTGTTTTGTTTTATTTTAAAAAATAAATTTTAAAAAGAAAAACCCCAGGGCGCCAATAGGCCCCTGCCCAGCCAGTGCCGCCTCCACCAGACTGGCCCGGCCAGCGCCTGCCCACTGCCAGAGGCAGCGCCAGCCCAAAGCCCAGCCTCGCCCCCTCGCCCGAATCCTTACGCCCGGCCACCCGCCGCTCCCCTCCCTCTCTCTCTCTCTCGACCAGTGGGCCCGCCCATCTTCTCCCCTCGCCCGCCATCGCCGTCGCTGCCCGCTGGATCGCGGATCCGAAGGATCCGGGATCCCGATCGCCCCCGATCGCCCCCCGAAGCAGGCCGAGCCCCTGGCTATAAAAGCCGACGCCCCCGCACCCCATTCTCCCCCCCGAGACCTCGCCGGACCCCCTCTCCCTCCCGCTCGACCTCGCCGGAGCCCGAAGCTCACTCCGCCGCCATTGTCGCCGCCGTCGCCGCCCTAGACCACCCCGACCCCCAACGACTCCACCAGAAGCCCCCCCGACCTCGTCCGCACCCGACCGCACCTTCCCGAGCTCCCCGACGCCTTAGCCCTCGCCGCACTCTCGCCGCCGCCGCCCGTCGCCGAACTCCGGTAAGCCACTGAATCATCCCCGTCCGATCTCTAATCTAGGGCTAGGATTAGAACCCAAGAATACGTTTTAATAAAAATACCGCCGGTTCGTCCGGTTTATTAGTTAGTTAGGTTTTTATTTAGCCGGTTCGTTTTAGTTTAACCCTAGGCCCGTTTAGACTATTTGGCCTTACGGTCGCAGTTTAGGCCCATTAGGCCTTTTTCTTTTATTTTGTTTTTCTGTTTTAACAGAATAGTTTCTGTTTTGAAAAATTGATATCTTTTATTCTGTTTAATATTTTTAGGTGATTCTTTTTTGTTGGGTTGCAAATTTTATGTAGTTTCTGTAGAATATATATTTAGCTATGTTAAAATAATTAAAATTGCTTTATTTTAGTTTTAGTCAGAATAGTAAATCTGCTATAACTTGAGTTAGAAAAATTATTTTTATATGATTCTTTTTGTCCCAACTTTATTTTGACATTGCCAAACCATAAAAATTAATTTGGGTATTTTAGGATTAATAAATAATTAGTTTTAAGCAGAATCTCATTAATCCTAATTAATTAACTAGTTACTTTTTCCTAATATTTTAATTAGTAAATAAATTTATTTTTAACTTGTGATTGATTATTCTAGGATAGTTTCTGTCACTCTAGTAGATGAACTTTTATTTATAATTAATAAAAGTTTTATTTTATTTTCTTAATAGAAATTGGATTAGGCCTAAAATGAGTTTTATAATAGCTTTTTAATTAATTCTTTTTGCTCCTAGTTGCTTAGTGAATCCTTTTCTGTTAAGTTAACCTAAAACCATGATTAGGTTATGTTAGAAATTTTTATTATATAAAACTATTTCTAGCTATTGTTTGAAGTAGGAAAAACTTTGAATTGGTTTTCTTTGAGTTTTCCTTTGGATTTGGTTTGTTTGTTTTGTTGTGTTATGTTACTTTTGTTATGTTGTGTTATGTGATCCTATTGCTATATGCTTATTGTGAGTTGTTTGTCTCGGTAGAGTTTCAGTCTGAAGCTTGCTACTCTGACTCTTTAGCTTACGAGGATCATCAAGCAAGGCAAGTTTTGATCATGTTATTTCTATACCTATGTTTTTGTGCATTAGTAATTGTCACCACCCACCATGCATGCAGTAGTGAAATTTTGAAGTTATTAAACTTGAGTAGTATCATGTGGTAGGATGAACCAATCCCCTTGTTACCATGACCCGGGATTTAAGTAGTTACTTTGCTATGCTCGTGAAGCGGGTTTTGGGTTGAGAGAAATTCATAAGCAAGATGTGAGAGTCAATGATGATGACAACCCCATGAACTACAATGATCAAGATGGACTTGGAAATTCACTCTGGGTGGAGGGCGGTTGACGGGCACCTGGAGAACCCGTGGTGGCGGGATGCATGGAGAAGTGCCATGACATCTTGCGAAAGCTTCACCCAGCCACGAAGAGAAGGATGGATGCCCCATGACCGGAAGCTTACTGTGCAGCCGCAAGCCATTATGGGCTCTGGCTGGGTTGACCCTAGTAGTGGCGCTGGCTGGGCGGTACTACGAGATGTAGAAGAACGGTAGGATTGGATGGGTACGGCAGTAGCGGAAGAACTCTTTGGAAGACCTGTTTCATTAGTCCGTCTTCAAACACCATGAAGTGCGAAGACTTTAAAGGAGGAATGATTCTTGCGGGAAAGTCGCAACCCTCTGCGAGTTAAAGATCTAATCGATTAGCCGTGTCCCCGGTTACGGACATTTGAGCCTCTGGAACTTGGATGTATTCGAATATCTCAACACTAAAACTAATAAATTAATTTGAGGGGTTTTATGACTTAATAATTTGGGAATGAGATATTGGTTGGCGGAACCATCTCAATAACTACCAACATTTGTAGTAATTTGCAAGCAAGTCCACTGTAGTAGGATAAAAATTTGCTTTTCGCAAAATGATGAAACTTAGAGCCCCACAGCCAAAATGCATATAGTGATAGTAAGTTTATTATTGTTATTCATGACTTGCCAGCTTATTCCAAAAGCTGACCTACATGGCTGCAACGTCTTATGTTGCAGAGGTATATTCCGATCAGGAGTGAGGCTACGCTCCGCGCTTGTCGATTGCCCTTTGGAGTCGGATGGACTCGCTTTATCTTCGACGCTTCCGCAGCATTATTAGTTTATTTCTCATGAGTTGGCCTTGAGCCGAATTTATTCCCTTGTAATAAAGACTCTATATGAGAATCGTTTAATGATATTCAGGTGTGATTGAACTTTGATTACTTTATCGATGTCTTGTGAGTACCGGCATGATCTTGGGATGAATGCGGAACGAGATTTGACCGATTTTGGGTCAGGTCGTTACAGCATGCAGGCGTCTTGAAAAGTCGCGTGCGTGCATGTATGCGTTCAATGTTGCATGCATGTGTGCGTGCGTGCTGTGTTCGTGAGTGCATGTGTGCGTGTTAGTGTTGCTGCGCTGCATGCGTGCGTGTGTTCGTTATGTGTACATGTCGGTGTTGCACAGCTGCATGCGTGCGTGTGTTCGTGCGAGTGTTGCGTTCGTGCATGTGTACGTGCGGGGTGAGGCTACATGTCAGTCGACTGACTTTTTCATCTCTGATCAGTAGATTTTCCAACCGTTGGATACGAAATCAAGGGCCTGCAGTTTATCTTCAACCTCCACCCCTTGAGCCGTCAGCCACCGCCGGCCGCCGCCACCAGTGGCCAGGCCGCGCGACCACGCCGCCCCGACCGCCCAGGAACCACTCCCCACCGCTGTGGGATGTGGGGTTCCGGCAAACCCTTAATGTTCGAACACTTGGGTGCGCGCGAAGTCTTTCCCTCCTACCGATCTACGCTCAAGCTCGCTAAGATCTTGCGGATGGGCTCAGCGAACTCACAACACAGAAAGAGAGAGAGGGTTTATACTGGTTCGGGCCACCGTTGTGGTGTAATACCCTACTCCAGTGTGATGGTGGTGGATTGCCTCTAGGGCTCGTGATGAACAGTACAAGAGAAGAACAGCCTCCTGAGGTTGAGGTTTTCTTGTGCGTGTGTTGGCTTCTCGATCTGTTCGAGTTGTCCTTCTACTGTGGTGGCTAAGCCTATTTATATTGGCCCTGGTCCTCCTCCCAAATGTTGAGCGGGAAGGGAGCCAACAACGGAGAAGCGCGCGTGGGAACTCCAGGCCTGGAGCACGTCTCTGGAGCAGCAGGTGGAGGCGCGCAGGGCCGCCCTTGCGTCGCTGAGGGGGACGCCCGCGGAGGAAGAGGAGGTCCGGAAGCGTGAGGAGGAGTTGGCCCTGAATGCCATGGAGCGTAGACACGAGCTTGAGCAACTGGAGACGAGGGAGCGTCAAGTTGCCCAAGCAGAAGATGTTGTGGGAGCTCGTGAGGCTGGAGTCGAGGAGGAGGTGAACCACCGGGTGGCCGAGGTTCGCGCGGACATGGAGGGAAGGTACGACCTGAAGGTGAAGCTCGCGGGTGTGGAGGATGAGGGCAGGGCCGCTGCCCTCAGGCCCAGGTTCAATGAGGCTGAGAGGCGCGCGGAAGCCACGGCCGCGGCCCTGGTCACGGCACAGCAGACTTGGCCTCCGCCCGCGCCGAGCTGCGCTCCCTCCGGGGACGGGTTGATGACGCAGAGGCCATCGCGCGGCCTCACACGGAGGAGGTGCTCCGATGACGAACGCTGGAGCGCGAGCACGCCCCCACGCTTCAGGAGCTTCGGAACAGGGCCAATATCGCCCGGGGCCACATTTGCGATGTGGAGGCGCCGACTCCTCGCTCGGACGATTACGCTAGCCACCTGACCTTCTTCACTGAGGTGGTGACGCGCCTGGAGGCTCGATCTGCCCAAGCTCTCCAGCTCATGGAGGAAAGGGGGTGCGGCTTTCTTGAGCATGCTTTCTCGCGCGTCTTCAGCCACCTCCTGAATGTCGATCCCAACTACGATTTTGATGCCGCCATCGCCCCCGTACCCACGGCTATCCGGGGCAACCTGGCGCCCTGGGTAGAGGACCGTGTGGACGCGTTGGTCTTGGCCTTCGCTTCAGAGGATGATGCGGTGGTGGTCGTCGCAGACGAAGGCGGTGTGGTTGATGATGGCGATGGGGTTGTCGCTGATGACGACGATGAGGCTGATGAAGACGACGACGACGCGAGTGATGCGTCTGCAAGTGACGCAGCGATTGACATCTCCGGCTGATCCCTCGTTGTCCTGTCATTTCTTCCTGCGCACAAACTCGGGCGTGGCCCTTGGAAACTTGTAAGAGCATTTTGAGAGGGGGATCCCCTCTGTGTAAACAAATCGCAGCTTTTATTTTTCCATGCGGTGTGAGTTTGTGTCCTCGTGAACTTGTGAATCCTGATGCGAGTTTTCTGCCTTGGTTTACCTTAGCCAGCGCCAGCCTTGAGCTAGACTATGACGTGCCGAGTTTCTGAGGACCTTGCGGAGCTTGCCGCCCTGCCGAAGGGGGCCCCACGCGGAGTGGGCAACAATTGCAGCACGCGCTCGGGGCGCTTGTGCTTCACGCAGTCCTACTCGCGAGGAGCTCGTGAGGGAAAGGCGACGGACATGAGTCCTGAACAAAACGAGATCCAGAAGGCAAGAAAATGCTCAAACGAGAAAAGGCTCCCCCCGCGCGCATCAATAAAAACTCAGTTTCAACTGAAATCCAGATCCAGAAAGCAAGGCTACAAAAGGAAAGATCCAAGGCAAAAGGCCGCGTCCGGCACATAGTCTAGTCTTTTGGTCTTCAAGTCTTCTCACCAGCGCGGAGCTAAGTGCTGCCACTAGGCGTGGGAGGGAGCCCCAGGGCCTGAGGCCGGCACCCCTGAGACTCCGGGGCGTGTACACCCCCAACTCATTATTACGTGAGAGTGTCACGGCGGCCAGAGCTTCACGGGCACCGGGCCTTCTTCACAGGTACCGGCCTTGCTTCATATCGCCAGACGAGGGCCCCGCCTTGCGCCGCTCTCGACCTCCTCTGAGCCAACCGAAGACCAGGACAAAACAGAAGAGGGAAAGAGGACGCCAGCGGTTCCCTCGGCGACCACAGGTCCTCTGCCGGTGGAAGGGTTGGTGAGGCCTCCCCGGCAGAGGGCCTACCTCCAGGTGTCGTCAGGCGGCACGCGCTGCAGGGAGGGGCCATGCTCCGGGCTCCCTCTCGGTGGCCCCCAGCATGTCTCCCTTGCCGGGGCGGGTGTCGCCGCGCCTGGGTCGTCGACCGACGCGGCAACCTGGTTCATCTGTAGCCCAAGGTTAGCGTAAACTTGTACCTGAGGGACTAGGGGTACCGTGTAATTGCTGCTGTTGGCGCGATCGTCGTGGTTCTCTGTTGGCTCTTGGAAAGCTTCCACTCCTAGTGCCCCTTCTCCCCAATCTGCTCCAACGAACAAGCCGTGGTCATCCTCTGGTGCGTACTCTTGGTCCATCATGCGGGGCACGTAGGCTTCCAGGGCCGTCACCCCGAACACCTCGCCATGGTGCCCCACGCTCCACGTTGCTCCGCCCATGACGACGTCCTGGGGATGATGATACGACAACCTGCTAGAACCGTGGGGGTGACGCTTGTGCTTGTGCTCATCGAGGGCGGCATGGGGGGATTGGAGCCCCCTGCACCACCGGCTGTGCTGATGTTGACGAAGCCCCCATGCATAGTTGGTCGTGTGCAGACGTGGTGATGCTCGCCGCGCGGCCCTACAGTGGCCTGGGGGGAAGTCAATAGCAAAAAGGTGGTGCTCCCGACGACGCCGCGTCCAGCAGCTCAGCGACTCGGTCGAGCAGCGTGTCCCGGGCGCTCTCCATCAGCCTGCATCGCAGCAGCTCTCTTGCCACCGTAAGTGCCGCCCGCATGTTCGCTTGCTCCCGCGGCGAGTGTGGCGCCGTTGCTGCGGCGTGGCTCGCCGCTCTTGCTGCGGCCCGTACTTGCCGTGGGGTGAGGGTGGACGATGCCTGACCGCTGTCTACGCCCAGCGGAGCTTGGTGGCGCCTGCGCCGCTTGAGGTGCGGGGTCGAGATCTCCGTGGGCAGGCGGCATCATCCAGGCTGCCCAGTGGTCGGAGCCGGTCCTTGGGTCGCCAGGCTGCCAATGAACGTCAAAGAGCTGGTTGGCGGGGAAGAAGCTCCGGCGCACCCCTACCTGGCGCGCCAAATGTCGGATGTGGGGTTCCGGCAAACCCTTAAGGTTCGAACACTGGGTGCGCGTGAAGTCTTCCCCTCCTATCTATCTACGCTCAAGCTCGCTAAGATCTTGCGGATGGGCTCGACGAACTCACGACACAGAAAGAGACAGGGTTTATACTGGTTCGGGCCACCGTTGTGGTGTAATACCCTACTCCAGTGTGATGGTGGTGGATTGCCTCTAGGGCTTGTGATGAACAGTACAAGAGAAGAACAGCCCCTGAGGTTGAGGTGTTCTTGTGCGTGTGTTGGCTTCTCGATCTGTTCGAGTTGTCCTTCTACTGTGGTGGCTAAGCCTATTTATATTGGCCCTGGTCCTCCTCCCAATTGTTGAGCGGGAAGGGAGCCAACAACGGCGGGCAAATTTGAAGGGGGACAGCTAGTACAAGCTATCCTGACAAAAGCGGTCTTCGCCTGTGAAAAGCCCTGGGGTGACACCGTCTTGGGCTCCACGATGACCTCCGCCTTGCCATCCTCCTGGTCTTGGTCTTGTTGCACCAATATGGCAAACTTTGCCTGATGCCTCGGTACTCTTCATCTGCGCTAGACTCCTTAGCACCGAAGAGGAAATGGGGACGCTGTGCGCTCTAGCGCCCGCCTGGCACCCGCCTGGCGCCGTTCGTCATGGCTCACGTCACGAGTACCTCGTGAGGTTTGCCCCACCTTGATATCTCCACTCCTCGTGAGGCCGCCTAGCTAGGCCACTCCAGAGGAAGTATTGTGTTGTCCGCCTCGCGAGGCTCGGACCCTCGCGAGGGTCTTGGATGCCTTATTGATGAAGATGGGCCGTACGGCCTGCTGCCTAGCCACGCTATGGGCCACAGGCAAGCAAGTTTGGGGACCCCCGTTCCCAGAACGCCCAATCACCGCACCCCCCCACCACTGGCGACTGCCAACCAGAAGTCTCATGACTTCGAATCCTCACCGACTACTAATTTATTACCATTTTTGTCCTTCATATACGCGTTGACGGGTGGGCCCTATGGTAAGCGCTGCTGAATGTGGACAGTTTGACTAGTCAATTGATCGTGTCATCAACAAATTACGGAGTTGTATGGTGAGCCAGTGACTGTATGATCACCCTAAAATGTATTTTATTAACACAGTACAGTCTCAAACTACCATTTCTTTCTTTCATATCTGTGACGACAGGTGGGCCCCACGTTCTGGCGCCCGATGGTGCAACACTAGTTGCGCCACGTGGAACGTTTGACTTGTCAATTGATTGTGTCGTCAACAAAATACAGATTTTTACGGATGAGCTAGTGACCGTATAATCACGACATGTAGTTTTTAACACGGTATAGACGCAAGCGCTCATATATACGTGCAAGCACTGGCCGCTATAAGCGCACACACATAGACCTTACCCCTATGAGCACCTTCGAGAGAGTGAGTCAGCATATGATCTTGAGATTTTACGAAGTCACCATAGGTGCCTCGTAGTCGAGTGGAACGTCTCCTCCCACTGAACGCACATCGCCGGAAAAATACTAAAATTAACCTAGGATAAATCGAGCACCGGGACTTTAACCTGGTGGGCTCGAAAACCAACTGTCCTCTAACCAACCAACCACAGGTTGGTTAGCACCTCAAAATGTATGTGCTGACCGTGATGAGCTTATTCTGAAGTCCATTGACCATATCGTGCTTTCGCTTAAAATATAATGACCGTAAGTGTCGCCAACAAAATACAGAGCATGCATCAAATACAATGTTCGTCAGTGTCATCAACAAAATATGGAGACGTATCGTGAGCTAGATACCTTATAATCACCATGAGAATATATACAGTGACCGTAATGAGCATATTCTGAAGTCCACTAACCTTATAGTGCTTTTGCTTGAAATACAGTGACCATCACGCGTGAATGTGTCATGGGCATGCATACTTTTAGAGGGCCGAGAGATAGTTTGTGTGCGTACGTGAAAGTGGTGTAGAAAGAGGGGGTGTCCTCTGGAGACAAGGAGAAAATATAAACATTCACAATGCAGAACAAATATTTTTGGATGCACCATGCAATTAATTTTCATGTATAACATTGTACTATTGTATATGCTTATTTTCTTAGTGGCCGATTGCGTGTGTGGTTTGGTGGGCACATCATTTCTAGTTGTGGTGGGTCAACATGTGGACTCATGGGACGGTTCCATCCTGCACCATATAGGTTGGACCGAGACGCATTATACGAAGACCCATGTGGAGGACTCGGCGTACAACACAAAGCTACCAGAGTCGTGGAGGACTCTATCCCCACTGGAGATAAGCCGACTATATATGATTTGTAACCCTAGGCCTCGAGTATGTTATAGAAGCCTGGGGGCTAGTTCGTCGATAGTATACACACACAATGCCTGGTATTCACGTGTACTTTGTACACACCCCTATCACTAATAGACAGTACCATGAGTAGGCTTTTTCCTCAACTGCAAGGGCCCAAACTTGGGTAAAACTTTGCCTCGTATTACCATCCAGCCTAACAGTTAGGGATATCCTACCGAATGATCTGTTGGAATCATATCTGCCAACTACTAAGAGAGAGGTGTGTCTGTAGGCGAGGGGGCAATGTGTGCGAAAGAGTCCTAAAGATAATGTGCGTGCGGGGGACACGTAGGCCGATATATGTGCGTATAGAGGGCTAGTAGAGACTGTGCATGTGTATATATGCATGTGAGAGAAATAGTGTTTTCGAACTGAGATTAGTGAAAAGAGTGGTACATAGTAGTCGAGAAGAGAGAGAGAGAGAGATACCGAGAGAGTGTGTGTGTGAGACACCCCGACACCCTGGGAGAGATTATGAGCATGTGTGAAAGAAAAATGCCGATGTTTATAAAGTGTGTGCACTTATGCGTTAGATAGAGAGATATATAGCACTTATGTGAGAACGGGCCGAGGCATAGTGCATCTACGTGTAAAAGGCAGCATTAAATTAAAATATAAAAGACATTATTATGTTCGGATGAGATCATGAATTTTTCAATTTGCGTACGTCTGATGTGGGGTTCCGGCAAACCCTTAAGGTTCGAACACTTGGGTGCGCGCGAAATCTTTCCCTCCTACCGATCCACGCTCGAGCTCACTAAGATATTGCGGGCAAACTCGACAAACTCACAACACAGAAAGAGACACTGGGTTTATACTGGTTCGGGCCACCGTTGTGGTGTAATACCCTAAACCAGTGTGGCGGTGGTGGATTGCCTCTTGGGCTGGTGAAGAACAATATAAGGGAAGAACAACCTCCTGAGGTCGAGGTGTTCTTATGCGTGTGTTGGCTTCTCGATCAGTTCTAGTTGTTGTTCACTACTGTGGTGGCTAAGCCTATTTATAGAGGCCCTGGTCCTCTTCCCAAATGTCGAGCGGGAAGGGAGCCAACAACGGCGGGCAAATTTGAAGGGGGACAACTTGTATAAGCTATCCTGACAAAAGCGGTCTTCGCCTGCGAAAAGCCCTGGGATGACACCGTCTTGGGCTCCATGATGACCTCCTCCTGGTCGTCCTCCTGGTCTTGGTCTCGTTGCACCAATATGGCAACCTTTGCCTGATGCCCCGGTACTCTTCGTCTGTGCTTGCCTCCTTAGCACCAAAGTGGAAATGGGGACGTTGTGCGCACTGGCGCCCGCCTAGCGCCGTTCGTCATGGCTCACGTCACGAGTGCCTCGTGAGGTTTACCCCGCCTTGATATCTCCGCTCCTCGTGAGCCTGCCTAGCTAGGCCACTCCAGAGGAAGTCTTGCGTCGTCCGCCTCGCGAGGCTTGGACCCTCGCGAGGGTCTTGGATGCCTTGTTGTTAAAGATGGGCGTCTGCCTGCTGTAGCCATGCTATGGGCGCATGGTTGGCAAGTCAGGGACCCCGTTCGACGCCGACAGTAGCCCGGGCCCAAAACACGCTCGGGCTTAACCCTTGCGACAAGCGAAGGTCAAGTTAAATGGCGCCGCTAGCCCCAAAAGCCTGCGGCCTCGGTCGACGCGTGGTTGTTGATTCGACGTGAGCATCTCCGCTTCCCCATGCTGCCTCGGCAACTGCACGATTTGACGAGTCCCTGCGACATGCAAGGAAAACCATCATTACCTACGATCGTGGGAGACGCCGGTTGGCCTTCTCTCACTATAAACGGGGAGGGGGAGAAACCCCCGTTGCCCATCTTATCCTAGCTTGCTTGCTATGTCCTCCTCGCTCCACTGCTGACAGTGGCATCGATGGCGCCACGAAAGAAGTTCTCTGCCGCTGAGAAAGGGAAGGCCCCTCGCGAGGGCCCTGGCTCCTCGGCGCCCAAGCGCGGTCATGGCCGTCCGCGAAAGCACGCCGCGACCCCCGCCGTGGCCCACCGTCAAGGTGGCGCCATGGCACGCGGCGGGGATCGTCCCATCCATGGTGTTCCAGCCGATGACGGGAGGCGCGCGATGGTGGCGCGGCCTCCTCGCCCGCACTTCCATTCTGCTGAGGTGTCGCCGAAGTTCGTTGTCTGGTCGGAGCCCGGCGGCTGGCTCCAACTTCGCTTTCTTGGCCGTGAACTGCCCGGCCTCGGTCTGGGCGGGCTCTGGCTGCAGGCGGACGGCTGCTGCAGCAGGGCCTCTTGGGTCGCGGTCGAGACTTCCGCCGCGGGCAACATAGCCCTGGCCCGTGGCTGGTAGACGTTCTCCCATGCGCGTGGCCTAGGCAAGTGATGCACCCTCCATTTCAGGTACGATGCTGAGTCGACCCTCTATGTGAGGGTGTTCGGGGAGGATGGTCGCCGCCGCGGGTGCCCCGAAAGAACGACGGCGAGGAGGTGCTTGGCCTTGGACGGTCGCGATGAGGGCCGAGGGCGAGCCTGCCTTGGCGGCCGTGTCTCCTCTCAACTACGGCGGCTCTTTCTCCGGTGACAGCTCCAGGAGCGGTGGCTACTATCAGCCGCCACGTCGCGCGCCCGCTTCGTAGGAGGCAGCGGGTCATCTCATGTGGCGCCTCCGTGAAGCCGAGGTG